>MU186058.1:67475-98327 GCA_016904865.1 Pissodes strobi | reverse complement strand
GATGTAGCCCGCATCCTAAGAACCAGCAAACCACCAAAACCCAACATCAAACCCTCAGAAATCAAAGCACTCCAAAACTTAAAAAAGAACAAGGACATTGTGATTTTACTGCGGGTAAGGAAACGCCACAGTAGTAATGAACACAGATGAATACAAAAACAAAATGACACAAATCCTCGAAGATAACACTTACAAACAAACTCAGAGGGACCCGACAACATACCTGGAAAAAACAACAAAAAGCAAAATCAAGGCCGCCAACCTAGGACAAGAAATCGAAAAACGCACAATCCCTCGAGAAAAATCAAGCAGATGTCCCAAACTGTATGGACTACCAAAAATCCATAAAGAAGAAGTACCTTTAAGACCTATAGTAAGTGCAGTGGATTCGCCTACCCAAAACCTAGAAAAATACCTAGCACAAATCATGCAACCAGCAAGTGAAACAGCCGACTCGTACGTCAAAAATTCCAAACATCTAACCAACATGATTAAGGACCTAAAACTACAAAAAGACGATATCCTTGCCAGCCTAGATATCAAATCGTTATATCCAAGTATACCAATCGACGAAGCCCTAGACCAAATAGCCATGAACGAGGATTTTCCACACTACGTCATCGAGCTCTCAGGACACTGCCTCAAAAACACCTACTTTTCTTACGAGAACAAGATATATCGACAAACAGACGGTGCCCCAATGGGATCTTCACTTTCTCCAGTCGTCGCCAACCTCTTCATGAAATACTTCGAAACTGATGCTCTGAAGAATGCCCAAATGAAGCCAAGCTTTTGGAAACGATATGTGGATGACATTTTCATTATATGGCCACACGGTAGAGTCAATCTAGATCTTTTCTTGGAGGAGCTCAACAAAATACACCACCGAATACAATTTACACTTGAGGTAGAGGCAAACGGTCAACTGCCCTTCCTGGACCTTCTAATTATAAAAAAAGACGACTTATCCATCGACTACACAGTCTATAGGAAACCAACTCATACCAATAGATACCTAAACGCAGAGTCCCATCATCATCCCTCTCAAATACAATCAGTAGCCGATACTCTGATCTCGAGGTCCATCCAGTTAACCAAATCCTCAAATCGCTCAGAAGAACTCCACAACATCACAAGAGCTCTAAAACAGAACAACTACAAAGAACACCACATCAAAAAGGCTTCCAAGCGAGCTGCAAACCCAACAAAAAACAAAAAAGAGTACGATGAATCCAGACCGACAGCTACACTGCCATACATAAAAGGCGTAACAGACGTAATTGGAAGAATCCTAAGGAAACATGAAATAACAACAATCTATAAGCCAGCAACAACGATCCACCAGATTATAGGCAATCCCAAAGATAAAATACCTTTGGAAAACCACGGGGTATACAGCATCCCCTGCAAGAACTGTGACATGGAATACATCGGCCAAACAAACAGAAGAATCTCTGCCAGAGTACAGGAGCACATGAACAGCACACGAAACAAACAAACCACCTCAGCTCTGTTTCAGCACCACCAAGAAACAGGGCACACAATAAATTTCCAGCAAGCAAAACAGATCGCTCCCATAAAGCATTTTCGAACACGCACCATCAGAGAAGCCATAGAAATAGAAAAAAGACTACATATCAACAGGAGAGATGATGCACAAAATATTTCCAACACCTGGAAAAGCATCATCAAAAAACAACAACCAAAATCAACCACATCAGAGGAACAAACACATAGACAACAAACTGAAACACAGGAAGTCGGACAGACCCAAGCAGAACCAAGATACAATCTGCGCAGACGCAGGCCTATAAAAGGCCCGGCACAGGACCAGGGTGCTCAGTTCGAGTCAAGCAGCCATCAAGGAAGCAACACTTGAAAATGCCAACTGGGATGTTGGCGAAACGTCGTGAGATAACCAATTCTACTGACGAACGGATTGAAACCCAGAATAACACTTTTGTTCATATATATACAATATATATACAAACGAATAAATTATTTGCTTAATATCACCTTATTATTACACTTACCTAAATAGATGATTAACCAGTAATTATTAATTATATGATATGACATTATTATTGTCATCTTGTAGCTATTCAAAACTTGAAAATTTTTGCAATAGCTTTTTACCTCTGTGGCGCCACTCGGTGTCACCACAGAATGGCCCGTCTGTTCTTGCCCTTAGATTTGTTCGTTCTTGACGACGGGGACAGATTTGATCCTCGAAACGTCGACCGTTTTCCAGTTTTCTTTAGATTTTTCAGCTACGTTAGGGGCACTAAACTAGCACTTGCGCTGTTTACACCCTTGAGCCAGAGCCGAAGAGACTCTACCATATAAGTAGTGGAGTTCCACCCAATCAATTGTAAGATAAACATGAATTCTCCACAACAATATAGAACATATCTAAATGAATATATTGTTGATACATTATCAACAACAAGCAGAAACCTATTTTATTGCATTCAAACAATATCATGTTAGACCCCAATCCAATAGTGTCTGACAAATATCAATTAGTACAACTCAGATAAAAACTGGAACTGTTTATGTGACCAGTAGGTACTTTCTGATGGGCACATCTTTATTGAATTATTGTGATCATATGATGAGGTGAAATATCCATATTTTGAGTACCTATTAGGGTAATTACTGTTTTGTAACTCACTTGTAAATATTCAATCCCACCAATAAAATTTTTCTACTTATGGAATTCAAAATGCTGTTGCTAAATTCAGTCATAATGATTAAACAAACGAAAGAGCAGTTTGTTCCATTAGAAACAGGGGTCATACTTTAATTATTTATAAGTCAACGAATAATTCCTATAAATATTTACCTGCAAAGAACTTGATTTTCTTTGGTGGTTGTTGAGATGAATCGTGACTTGTCTCAAATGGCCGTCGTAGATATAGACTAAATATTGTAGGAATTGCACAAGGTACTAAGCGCTTCCTTGCCGAGGTCATCTTCGAAAAATACTTTTCCTCAAAATGAATTTCACATAGTCTATATGTCAATATCTGTTTAACTGGTTTATCCAGTATATCACTCCTGGCAGAAGCTTCTGCCCAGACTTTGGCACTGAAAAAAAAATCTCTTTAGAATCTACCTATGATCTGTAATTCATAAGACTTAATTTTTCTTAACACAGGCTTGGTCTTTTTGACGTTTTTGATTAAAATACAGGATGCCAGAGAGTTTAAGCATGTCATTATATTCAGAAAATGAAGCATTTATAATACATTGAGATCAATCAATCAATGAATATATTACGACATAAAAACTTTACAAGCAATTTATAAGTTTAGTCAATAAAATTGGTCTAATCTAGAATAATTATAAACAAGTAATTATACTATACTACTAAGCGATAAAAAGGTACCAATAATAAAGGCGTGTACAGTATTGCCATGAGACACATATTATTGCAGTTTTGGAATGTAAGCTAAGTTCTGCCAGTGCTGCCTTCTACAATTTGCAATCAAAATGTAAGTGGATTTGAACTAGATATCTGCACATTTGCCAAAACCAAAGCACCTAGAGCAAAACCTCCAACTACCAAGTGTGATGTAATTTTGTTATAAGTTTATCGATATAAACCCAATCAAAGGCCTCAAGTGTATGAATATTACATTACCATGTTTACTCTGATACATCATTAACAATATCTTTGAAAGAAAGAATACAATACTTTTATCTGTGAGGGATACTGGAATACATCAACACAATATATGTGTTATTATTTATTAATGTTAATACTCTGTTGCGAATCCAATTAAAGATAAGGAAGCAAAATCTCATGTTGATATAAATAGTCTTAGGCAAAGACATTTAACCTAAATAAATGTCTTTGGTCTTACCTTACGATAGGAAATAATGAGTGTAAAGAGTCCAGTCGAACTAGCAAAAAATGTTAATACTTATTTTGTAGAAATAGGAAAAAACGTAACCTGTGAACTTAATGACGAAATAGAAAACTTGGTACTAAACCCAATCCTTGAGGATATCATGTGTCAAAATACATCGCTTCTAGTACTAACAAACGAACATGAGATTAGTGAAATCATAACTGAACTAAATCCAAACTCTGCCCCAGGACATGACACAGTAACTGTTAAAGATATCTTAAATCTAAAAAGACATTTTTTCAATACTCACAAAGTTAGTTAACATTGTTCTAAGAGAGGCAATATTTCCCAAAGAATTAAAAATAATAAAGATAAGTCCAATTTTTAAAAGTCGTAGTATGAGCAATTATAGACCGATTTCAGTCACAAGTGTATTTTCGAAAATTATAGAAAAAATTACAAAAAAAAGTATGCCGATTTTTATATGTAAATATATTCAAACAGATCAATTTCAGTATGGATTCATGTAAAACAGTAGCACATCTAGTGCAACAGTGGATTTTATGGATTACATATCTAGAGCATTGGATAATAAACAATTAGTTGTAACTATTTTTATTTTTGTAGATCTGTGAAAGGCTTTTGACATTGTCAGTACTGATATTTTACTTTGAAGACTATGGGGTTTAGAGGTACTATTGTATTTAACAGGTAATAATGTAAGTAGTGAATTGCTACCCAGCCTTTGTGGCGTGCTGCAGGGCTCGGTTCTGGGGCCATTATCATTTTCCCTATATGTACTTAATTTAAGATGTGCAGGACTTGTGGGGCGGTACTTTATTTTTGCTCATGATACAGCTTTGGTATACACAGGTAGGGAAGTAAATGCATTAAATAGGATTGTAAATGACGACCTAACGTTGTATCTGAACTGGTACAGTAAATTAAAGATCAATAGTGACAAAAAATTTATGTAGTATTATAAGCAGAAAAATAAGCCAGTTCGACTTAAACACTACTATAAACGAAGTGAAAATTGAAGAAATGCAGCAATCAAAATATTTAGGGCCAATAATTGATAACAACTTGAGCTGGTCTAGACATATTATTGAGTATGTGATTTGTAAAACATTATCAATGATACCTATTATATATAAATGCAGAAATTATCTTGTCTTTTAAAACCAAACACAATATTTAGGATGCCTTTTTCCTTTCAAGTCTTAGATATTTATTGCCAATTTAGGGAACTTGCTGTAGGTCTAATCATATTTCTATCCAGATAATCCAAAATAAGGTATTCAAATGTCTATTTAATTACAATAGATTAACCAGCACAGACAGACTTTATCAGCAACTAAATGTTCCAAAAATTATTCTAGTTTAATAATACAAACAAATTCAACTAACGCATAAAATAGTTATAAAAAATAAATTTCTAATATTACCATTGTTGTTTTAAGTGACATACATAAATATAACATTAGGTAGGTTTCAAAATAACATATACCAAATAATGACTAATACAAATATAGGCCTAAACAACCCGTATGTGAAAGCATGTAAATCGTACGATAGAGTACCGGAAAAAACTATTAATTATAACGTATTTATAAAACAACTTAACTGGTATCTAAATATTGGTTAGCATCACTCCGACACGAGAGTTGTAGTTAGTATTCTCGAGACCAGAGCTTAAAGCACGGATTAGAGAATTATGTATTTATTGGATTGAAATATTGAGTTGTATTAGGTAATTAAATAAAATAACACAATGTCCCAAGACATTGTATTAGGGGGGAGGGACCTCCAATCCTATGTGCAAGAGTTAGGAAAAATATGGCCAAAGAATGTAGGCCTGCCAGAGGAGCCGAGGTGGTCATTTAAGATATATTACATTTCATACCTAATTCCCATGTTTTAGTTTTACAATAAATGTATAAAGTTCAAAATATTCTATTAGCTTGTCGTTTTATTCAAATAACAAAATAGTTGTGTTATTGAAACACCCTTTATATGTGGATGCTATACTTGTGTACAACAAATATTATGTTTAATAAAATAAAACAGCAAAAAAAGACAGAAGCAAATTAAAAGTTAACAAAAACCCGAGCAAAAACCTTACCAGAAAATATATCTCTTAAGTTGTTATCACAAAAATGAGCTAAATATAGCTGATTTACTTACGGTGTTTTAGAAACTGAATCAAATAGCAATTCTGCTAATTTCTTTTTTGACCATTGATAACCTGCATTTTTGTTTAGGAAGATACTAATTATTTTTTGGAATTTGGGTAAGGTAAGTTTTTTGGCAGCAAATAACTGTTCCCAACTCCTTTTAAGGTATGGATTACCTGTACCCACTTGAGTTTTTCTAATTTCAGGCTATTCTCCATCTCCAGTATGAAGGTAATGAGGGGTAATAGATAAGGTAGCAGACATGGATAAACAGAAGCATAATCTCCCCAAAATATTTAATATTACCCGAATTTGTTGTTCGGCAGATTTACTGGAAATTAGGGTATAATTCGAAGGCACTAAAGACATATTATATTACTTATTTCTCCGAGAAACTCATTAGACTACGCAAGCCGGCTCTTTTCCGCGAAATCGTTGTCCCTACTGCTACTGTAGTTGTGGTTAGGTTCTCTTTTTTTAGGTTACTATGAAAATATCAGGCCACTAACCAAACACCGGAGCAAACACCCAGGCCTTACAACAAATAACTTCTACAAACTAATACAGGCCGGAATAATTTAATTCCTTTTCAATAGCATTGTTTTGCTGGAAATTGCCAAAGAACCTTCAACAGCATAACAAATTTTATAGGTACATACCATATTTAAATGAGGCCAATATTTAAGCACCTAATGTCTTTTGGAATTGAATTTCTGACTTATTATATTGCACTTTTTCACCAGCAAACTAATAGGTACTCATGTATCAATATTTATCTATTCTTCAAAAGCAATTATTCAACAATAAATTAAAATTTTAATATTAGAAAAAAAGCAACCATTATGTACCTAGATGTACTTACCGGTCATAATCTTTAGGAAATGTGAAGAAAGATTTTCCATCTCCAGGCCTAGTTGAGCAGGCACGATATGCACAATAAAGACCCGGCATGATTATACTTACCCTTATTCAGATTAAAAATTTGAAAATTGCGACAGGATTGAGGATAGGATACAGTATACACAATTCAAAACTAAAACGCACTTATCAGAATTCGTTAATTGACGCTACAACAAATTCAAATTACAAAAGTCAATTTGACGTTTGGACTTCTTATTTCGCACATGCGCAGAAAAATTTGGTCCCCCAGCTGTCGCTACTCGTTGGTTTGTTATACTCTGGTGGTACACAGAGCAAGTAAGAATGTGTATCACATCTGACTCATATGGTAGTCAACGTGTTAAACATGGGGTTGGTCTGGGTTAGTTAAACTAAATGAAACTCCCTATATATTTCATGCAAAAGCGAAGGAATACTAAAATAGCGTAACATAGCGGTTTCGGCCTAAGCCATCATCAGTCAGTGGAAAAGAACATGTCCACAAAGAGAAACAAACAACAGCAATCAATAATGGTCACATCAAAATTTCACAAATTGCACGTCACATTTTAAAAAAGGGGTGCACATAATTTTATTTAAAATAAAAACCAGAGATAAACCACGTACTTGGGTGAAATGATACAGAGTTGAACGCAATTCAAAAAATTAGCAAAGCGTTTAAATGACCATGAAGAAGTGGGCGGATTTAAATACCTGGCGACATGGTTTTTTAAAGATTGGATATCGGACAATGAAATACAATTTAAGTACTTTTCCTCAAAATAACTACATCAAATTCTTTAAGTTACTTGGTTCTGCAAGGAAAAATAGCCATATTATTCTGGCCAGCTAAGGTAACTCTATAATATAGAGTTACCTTAGCTTTGGCCGGAACAAAATGGTAGTTTCTCCTTATAGAACTAAGAAACTTAAAGCATATTATTTCATGTTTGGGAAACTGTTCACCTGTATAGGGTTATCCAACGAGGAGTAGACAAGGCGATTTTTTGACTTTCCCTGTACCTTTATAAAAAAAACTGAAGTAGCCATCTTATGTAATTTTCTCCCGCGAATTCGGATATGTTCAGCAAAAAACAATTGAACAAATAAAAGTGCTAGGGGTCACTTTCATATTTTTTTAAATGGGATGCCATGTATATTATTGCACATTTGGATTGTGCGAAAGAGTCTAGACATATTTCGTGAATAATATCCTCTACCAATCTCTAACGGTTTTTGAAATATTGACGGTTGAAAATCGACCATTTACCAAGTTTGACAGCTTGTAAAATCTAAACGGCTAAAGATAGAACAAAACGGTTTGCACTTTCCTATATTGGTTTTTCAGAAGCTATCGTATTACACTAACTTTTTATTTAACCAGAGGTTAAATTTATCAAGGGTTTTTTGATTTTTGGCCTGGTAACCGTCTACTTGACTCTTCAAGTAGGCAATCAGTTTAAAATGTTTGCTGATAGCTACGTCGTTATTTACACGTAGCATAGCTTTGATCATTGAATAATGGCACCAAAAAGAAGATGACTTCCATACCTTTGCTTTTTCCTCAAAATAGGGCAGGAATATGTTTTCGGCATACTTTCCAGAAACGCCTTTGTTTTCACCCATTTTATAGAATTATTATGAGCAATCTCATATTGAGTTCTTGATTTTCGTGGCAGTAAATTCAAGGTAGCTCTGTTAGCAGCTTCTTCTATGCCTTTAAGTGGATCGATTTCTTGTATTTCTTGCATTTTTGGCAAATCACAACAGCCAGCGCTAGCGTTTTAATAAAACTGTTAGGATCTTTCACATTTTCAATTTTTCTGTAAACAAATCAGCCAGTTGCTAGTTTTTATTGATAAATGTGAACTTCGGTAATTTAAAATAAATATACGATGCTATTAGAAACTACCTGGATGTAAGAGATTCTAAACATTTAGTTTTTAATTATTGTATGTTTTTATTGCCATGTGTAGAAAAAATATTGTATGATATTTGTGTTAAAATTAGTGCTGGCAACCGAAGACGGTTTTTCGGATAGTCGGTTAACCGGTTTCGGATTATCCGCGGTTTTCCAAAAAACCGAAACCGGTTAACCGGATACTCGGTTAACCGATTACCCGATTTCTCGTTTAACCGATTAACCGGTTTCTCGGTTAACCGATTATTCGGTTATCTAGTTACCTGGCACTGGGCCACCGGGTTCTCAAGTAATGGTAAAAAAGATAGAAAGTAAAGGAAAAACTGGGTATTTGGAATCGTAACATACCACATACCTACTGGACGGTGATTATATTTGGAAATGCTTTTAGAGGGTGATTGAAAAATAATATCTACCTTTAATAGAATACCTTTATATTTATTTAAGTTTTAAAAAATTGTAATATTAATGCTGCTTAGAATTTATATCAGTTGTAATTTGTAATAAACAATATTTTTAATTTAATTATTACCTTGGGGTTTATTTCAATAACGACCAAAAACTGGAATAAATTTGGTTCACTAGAATTTAATGATTGTGCCCTAATCGGCAGGGAAACTGAACTAATGGAAATATGCTTAAGAACAAATTATAAAGTATGATTAGCCTATGATGACTGTGTATTAACCGGTTATCCGATTATCCGGTTATCCGATTAACCGGTTACCCGATTAACCGGTTATCCGGATACCCGGTTTTCACTATTATTCGAATACCCGGTTTTATCCGAAACCGGTTTTTAAGAAAACCGAATAACCGGTTTCAACTTTTCACGGTTTTTGCCAGCACTAGTT
This sequence comes from Pissodes strobi, assembly GCA_016904865.1. Lineage (NCBI taxonomy): Eukaryota > Metazoa > Arthropoda > Insecta > Coleoptera > Curculionidae > Pissodes > Pissodes strobi. The sequence goes on along the minus strand of MU186058.1, from coordinate 88,639 downwards.
AAAATATCCTGTGGTTTGCAGAACTCACTTCGGTCGATCTGCAAATTTCCGCATGCGTGCCTTAAAAAATTACTTTTAACACTTATAACATAAATAACTATTATGTATTAATAAAATTGTGTTTAAATATTAATATATTATCATAATATCGTTACCTGAATTTTTAATTTGATAAATAGAAAAAACTTAACAATTTAAAGTTGCCAAAAATATTTAAATTGCATATAAATCTGCTGATACCATTATTTTGAAATATCCTGAACATATTATAGTAACTTTCTGAATTTATTATTTTTTGGAGTTCTTCTGAAAACCATCATCATCAGTTTATTCAAGATCGGATAAGGCATTTAGTAGATGCGTTCTCCACCAGAGCTCATGCTGCCAGACAGCGCTTGGAAGGACCAGAAACTCCATCTTCATTAAGGTAAGTTAAGTAAAGATACTCTATTTTTTAATTTCTAATGTTATCTATTTTAATTTTGTAAGGTCACCACGTTGCAAATAACCGTTTGAAGTGAAACTATATGTGTTTAAGCTGTTTTTTGCTTTGACAATGCTTTCTTAATATCAGGCCGTATCTTCCCAACAGCAATAAATAAGTATAGGCTGATTTATTTATGTTTTCACGATATGAAAGACCCGTTTTGCCGATTAACTTAATTTCATTAAATTAATGCCCATTTTCAATACTCTTAGAATAAATAGTTATTACTTATGTTGCTTCAGGTATTCACTGAATAAAAAGAAGTTCATTCACAGTTTTACTTACCTTCTCAAATACAAAAATTAGTCTCAGTTGTGTAAACTTTTCCCGCTTGAAGAGAAATATCATATTTTGCCCATTTACCCAGAGATCAGAGATACAATTTTATTTGTTCGTGAGTGGTTCCATGTGTAATATAATATTATTCATCGGAAGGTGCCGGGTCCGTTCAGTTAGCTCAATTGGCTATATGATTTTATTGACGGCCACTCTAAAGAGGGCGCTTGTCATTTCGTCCCTGTCTTAAGTTTTGGATCCCGTTTTTAGTCCATTTTTTTAGAATTATCAAATGTAATTCATTCTGTATCTGAATGCCTCGTTACGTTAACTACCCAAAGCATGATAATTTTCTAATTTTGACAATGTTAATAAGTTCTTCCTTTATCATATTAGTAATACCGTTCATACAACTTATGTTTAACATACCTGTGGATCAACGTTTTAAAAGTTTCGAGTCTTCTCGAAGCCCTACTTCTAGTAAGTGATTGTCTCAGATATCTAATGTTGTTCATTCATTCAAAGCAACTAGACGCAAGTTTTAAAGCTGCATTAATAGCGAGAAACGGAGTTTTTCCCGATTTTCCCAGTAAAGTACCCTGTTTTAAAACGCCCTTGAACCAAAGACACTAATAACAGACAACCATTGGTAAACAATAAAGGCAATTTAATTGCAGAACACCATCAATAATATCAACCTTTTTACAGAATGGGCCTACAGTTTCCCAACGTGCGTAGATGTTTAGTTCGGGACTGAAGTGAGAGCCATGAGTGCGCACCATAAATTCGCGACATACAAAAACATTGGACGAGTAATTGGGCTATAAGTATAAACACAATGTAACTTGGAACATAAATGATACGCTTAGCTTATCCACTCACGATCATAGATATGCTTTTTAAGCTATGTTCGAGTCAAAAATGTTCACTTGAATTAACTTTGACCTAGGAATCTCTCAATCCTATCTGACATGAGTATTCTATCTTCAAACTTGCCTCTTGTTACCAGTAAGATTATCAAATTAAGTGCAAATTATTTTCATCGATAATCAATAGCAGATGTTTTAGTACCCGAATCATTTGGTGGTGTTGCAGTCTATTAAACACCTTTTTAAAATCTTTAAAGTATATGAAGCCATCGTACTTTTAATTTCTAAGATGTTGAATTAACATCGATATGAGATTTCTACAATTTTACGAAATCCAACTTAAGCGGTCCATCTGTGCGCTCCTTAACAACCTGTATTATTTGCAGCTAAGGATGAATGTAAATCTTAACCCATCAGATGAGATGGGTTGTGAGCGTGGCACTGAACAGCCAATTGCTCTCTTTCTCTCCTTAGAGTTTCAAAAGTTCTGCTGGAATTGGTCCACATTTATTCCTTTTCTGTTCTTGTTTTTTTTTCATGCATTTCATAGCTCTACACTTTAGTTTTGATAATGAAACATTGATTCATCTACTTGCACTAAACTAAAACGATCCGATTTATTTACTTGAACCATATATGTTTTTGACTCTTAATAACTTTAAGATGCAAAATTGCATATTTAGACATCATCTTTTGCGGTGATTTGTTTCTCATTTTAGAGTATTGATCTGTTCATTATTTTCTTTTGCAACTTTGTTCGGATTGGTGGCATCAAGGACAAACATTATTATGCTAATTAAACAAAAAGGAACGAAAACACTGTTAAAAATCTAGTAACTGCTGATCACACCTTCACTGTTTCTATAATTTTAAATTCATATTCCAACATGTTATAATTATTATGTTATTCAAACATTTTAATAGTGTTGTGTAATATTTTTATGTATGGTGTATTTCTTATTTAAAATGTATGAAAGCCATCAGATTAATGACTTTGTATCACGTTGCTTTGCCATGGCTTATACAAAAAGTAAGTACAAATAATTGAGAATTACTCACATTTCCTGTTGGAGGCCTATAGGTACGCGATGCCATATGCCTGGTAATATTCTTAACAAAAGTAATTACAGAACGCCTGAAATAAAACTCATTAAATAAAAATTAATCTCCTAATTAAAAAAATAATTATACATTATTCCCATGGCAGCGATAATATCAATGGACAAATAAAAATGGTAAAAAAAATTAGATCAAATTAAAATGGCCTGCGAAGATAGTCAATGAAGACATACAGAATGAATCGAAGTGAGCTCAATTCGGTGACCTGCTTATGGACAAAAACCTAAAGTAATAGTTATGTAAGACCGTCTACTCACAGTAGACTAAGGCTTACAGTAAATATCAGTAAGTGCGTAGCATTTAATTAAATGTACGGTACGTACGTAATGATATTAGTAAGGCATATGCTAACTAATATAATATACGATAATGAAAAAAGTAGTTATTAATTAATCAAATAATGACAGTTGCGATAAATATAAGGTAAGTAATTATATATGGTCTACTTGTATGTAATTGCCATATGAAGGTTATACGAAAGGTGGAATTTCGCAGTAGGGCCCCAATTAGTGCTTTACTGCGTCATGTGACGCTGCACGTCACGCCATATGGGTCAACATCAGTGCGAAAAATGGGTATCAAACTGGCAGGAATGAACCTTGAGAAATTCTCCAGGCTAACGAAAGACTGGACGCATGAAGGACGCTAGTTTAAATAATTTTAAAAGTGTATAATAGAAACACAGATCTAACGTAACCTTTGAAAAGGTAACCTCACTTTACATAAAATACTTCTATGAGACGATATTGCCGATAATACGTGAAAATATTAAAGCGGACCTGAAGGTCAAAATTACAACGATAATACCTCGACTTCGAAAAACTGTATTTTTTTCCCTGCATGTTCATCGGTCGAAACGGAAGACCGCTCGACATCAATGATCATATTTACAACCCCACGTCAATTGCCAAAAGATATTCTTGACATCCGCCAAGAGAACGTTCGAAAATAAGAGTTGACCACCGAACACTTCGGAGCTGTACCGGCGAAACCGGTTGAATACATTCTCAGTTATTCCATCGAATGAAATAGTTAATGTTTTAAATTTTAAGATATAGACTCTAATGTCAAAAGGGGTATGCTAATGTGAGGGAAAGAGAATATCAACCACTAAATCCACCAGTGAAAGGCAAGAAACTACATATATTTCTGGGTTTGGTAGCGTTTACAACGTTGCGGAACATCAATTTATAAGTTTCCTATTTACTATAAGATTTTTATATTGTCTAAGCACTCGCCTGTCATCGTTAGTGCAATCCAACAATTTTCAGAGCTTCAGAAAGCTTTTCTATGTAGAATTTGGATATATACTGGTACTGGTATGTGTCGGTTGATTCCTCTATATAAACAATGACATAAAACATGCGTATATTATATTATATATATTAAAAAAATTGTTCATAGATAAATTCTTATAATAAGACAATTCCACATCAAAGCTCTCCAGAATAACTTCGGGATGCTCCCACTTGGATTAATCTCAAATTTTTCGCGAAAGATACTAAGTGATTGGTGACGGAATTTGTTTCCCTTTGAGACAATCAAATGATGTTTGATATCTACGCATATCAAGTATTTGTGCTTATACACTCACATCTCCAAAACCAATGAAGACGTTCATTCAAACTATTCTAAATGCAAGTTTGATGAAAATAGCTCCTTATTTTTTAATTTTAGAAAATGAGAATGAATAAAGTTAAGTTAAAAAAATAAAACTAAGGATGCGTAAGCCAGAACGAGCTGTCTTGAAACATCCAAATTAGGCCCTAGCTCTAACTCCGGTTAGTGGGGGGGGGGGGAGTATTTATATTTTTTATATTTGGTAGACAATAAAACAAGAACTTGAACGATGCGTCCCATTTGGAACACAAAAATAATAAATAAAACAGAACGATAGGAGAATAGAAAATCGCTGTATTACCATCATAAGATGGTCTGTTTTCACACAATCTGGAAAAAAGAATTTGACTTCAAGCCAGTGAAAATCAAAATTAAATTAGTTATATGGCGGTACATACAGTATTCATACAGTTACCTAAAGTTACATTCGATGATTAAATATAGCGATGAACTGAATTACTTGTTGAAAATATTACGTGAAATAAATTACTCAGAAGGAAACTTACACGATCGAACACGCTGAACTAGAAAGCCCGGCTCGAATATGCCCAGCCCGAGTTTATAAATTGTTAGGTTAGGCCCGGCCCGATCCGGCCCGATCCGATTCTATTTTATAAATAACATCTTTAGGCAAATAGCTAAAAAGATACTCATCATAGACCAGTGTTGCTAGATGTCGAATAGGGAATTATTGTCACAACCATTAAAATGTAATTTATTGTACGCGATATCGTTATCGTTTCTCCTCGGATCAGAGTAGATTGCGTTCAAAATTTTGCTGTATTAAATATAGTGATATCTATAAAAAAGTTAAAAGTGCAGTATTTTTGCGGCGTATTTTAGTTTTTACAACGGTATATTATAGTATTTTACATCGAAATATAGTATAATACAATATATCAATGAATAATCGGCAACCCTGGGCAAACAATTAAGCTGTGCCGATACTTTTAGTTAAGAAGTCACAGGAACTATCTATGCAAGTCATATATTTAATACTACTATATCGTGAGTCGAGCCAAAATTTGTCCGAAATCAAAACGAGATAGAATGATCGATGTGTACTTTCTGCGTTGAGCGCAAGTCAATTATTTCAACCAATAAGCGTTGCCCGTTCGATTATCGATCGCCTCCACGTGTGCGTGGTCGTATAGAGCGCCGAATTGTCAGCTCGTTTGCCGTTTTGTTGTTTATTGCCGTTTACCATATATTTAATAAATATATGCCGTTTACAGTATTAAAGTCATTGTGAGTCGTCCAATATGATGTTTACTGTTTGCTTTGTACTTTACCACGATACACAGACTAACGGTATGTTCTTGCGCATGGCGCCAGCCGAGACTGACGTCACGCGGGAGGCAGAATTCGTATTGTTATATTGGAAATAGTGTTGGCATTTTAAAATATCATGTTTTTCAGCTTTTACTCAAAGACTTTTTTAGTAGTATAGTGTTTATGGGACATTTTGGCGGGTGAATAAATATCAGACATAGAAGTAAATACTTATATGTGCAGAAACTAATCCTTTATTAGTACATACATACAAAAGCATACAGAACATCACTTTTTAAAATTAGCAAATTTTGATAATTTCTTTTGAAGTTTTCTTTGGCAATTTTGAAAACTAATTTTTCTATTTATGTCTCTTAATTATTCTAATATATGTTCGTGCCCTACTCATGCATAAGATTACCTAAGGTCATGATAGAATTCGGTTTCCATTTTTTTCGCAAGATCCCATAATTTTTCGGTAGGATTAAGTAGTGAACCTCTCGAAAGTGTTTGCAACCATGGAGGAGTCTATAAAATATTTAGCTGCTTTGTGGCTACTGCCAAGAATGGGCATTTATTTTTCAGTTTAAAAGCCATATATCCTGCAATGTACTTTAACGCTTCCATGTTGCCATGTTTACTTGCTCTTTTTCTTCAAACTTGCCCATAGGATTTATGAGGTCGCCAGAAAGAATTTCTTCTTTTAAATATACAGGCTCCACAAATTGATGACTTTCATCTAAAGCAAGTTCTTCCTCTTCCTCTCCATGTTTCTCTTCTACTACTATCTGATCTTTTGGAAATGTTTTTGCTAATATTTTATGAGTTATACAAATCTCTTCATTTTGATTTCTTGAAAAACATTTAGTAAGCAAGACTCATAACTTTCCAAAGTATTTCTATTCTCTGTAAAAATGGCAGCAGAATTTCTTCCAAGAATGTACCAGCGTAACCTATAGGTACTTAAAATCCAATGGTGAACGACGAATGGGAGGGCCTCTCATTCCTCGTATATATGCGAAAAAAAAATTCAAGTACGTCTTGGTTAAGTCGAGCAGTTAGAATATATTTAATTTTATATTTTTCTTTTAAATAGGAAAACATCTCCAAAAGAGATCTATTATTAAGTATTATACCTTTTTGGAATTGAATAATACTATTAGGGATAATTAGTACACTGCTTTTAGATGTTTCAAAATAATGTAATGAGATATTTTTCTCTACATATGTTTCGGCTAACTACCAAACCGCCTATAATAACATGCTGCTACTTACCATTATTTAAATTAATTTTATCATTTCTTCGGCAAGCGTTTACCCACTGTTTCGATTTATCATCATTTTGCGGAAATCGGAAATATCGGATATCACTACCTTTAGTTTTCTTATTATTGTTTTTACAAGTAGCCACAGCACAGTTCGGCATTTTAGCCTCAGTTTTAACTATCTATTAATTACACACAAGGCTTGTTAGATACATAAATATATAATAACACTATAAAGGTACCTACAGACACAATAATTACAACCATACACACGAACACTTGTATCGCGACTGGAGAAGCATCGAGTGGATTTCTGCCTCCCGCGTGACGTCAATGCGCGGCCCGGGCGATTTTAAGACCTGCAATCGGCATACCGTTAGTCTGTGTATCGTGTACTTTACTCAAATCGCTATACTTACTTTGTTTATTGTTATTTCGAAGTTTTTGTTGCCGTTTACAGTCGTTCATTTTGGTGTTTACTGTTTGCTTTGTACTTTACTCAAATGCCTATACTTTGTTTATTGTTATTTCAAACTTGGACAATTTGTCGGTGTGAACTTGTAGTGAAGATGCCAATCATAGAATACAATTATGTAAATTAATTATGGATTTGTACAGAAATGTGAGATTTTTCCATGAAGCCAAACAAATGTCGTCTAAAGAAGAATACCTATAATATAAGACAAAAATACACTATTTTATTTAAGGGGCAATAAAATTTGAAGTGTGATAATATCATGTTTTATTTACCTCTTAACTCAAAAATATATAAATTAATATCTGCAGTTACATCCCGTTTGAAAACTAAGGTTCATATTGTTTTGTAATCATATGTTGTTTTTCAATTATTTCTATCCACCACAAACATCTATTCATTTTTGGAATATCATTAAAGTTATACGACAAATAAATTTCCTAAATTATATTGTTAACATAAACACTAATTTATGATGAGGACGTTTTACACTGACTTGGATTTCAAAACGTACATACTATATTTATGATTTTAATATGTGAAATATACTATACTATTTGCCTCGCTAGCTCATGCGCAAATTAACCAAAGTACACATCAAGCAAGTGCAATGAGTGCGACAAGTACATCCTCGGCGAACTGCAGTTCCACAGTAAACAAGCTTGACACACGATATAGTAGTATTAAATATATGACTTGTAGTATTAAATATATGATGCAAGTGTTAAGTGATAAATAAGGACGGGAAGAGGATGAACGTAGAAGTCAAGCAGAACAGGGCCGGTTATAGAAAATTTTACAAGACCAAGAAAAAATAGGCAAATTGAACAGAATCAGCTTCAGAAATGGATGCTGGATGTAATTGTAGGCGAGGAAAATTACAGAAAATATTGAACGGACAAAATGAGCAATTTGAAAAAGAAATATAGATATACAAAAAGAAGTTGAAGAAAAAAGAAGTTGGAGATGTACAAAATGAAGTTGAAAATGTACAAAAAGAAGTAGGAAACGTACAGAAAGAAATGATAAATCTACAAGCAGAAGTTACCAGACTAAAAAATCGAGGACTCACCGAGAGGGTATTCGCCACAGGACAGCATATGAAACCTCCAACCTGACGGTCAAACATCCTGGACAACGTACAAAAATCAATTTGAAGCCGCTGCTATTGCCAACGGTTGGAATAACGAAGAAATGGCTACGTCGTTAGTGGTAGCGCTTCGTGAATCTGCCCTGGAACTACTACAGACCATTCCCATCCGCCATCAGGGGAAATATGGCATACTTCTAGCTGCCCTGGAGGGACAATTTGGCGACCAACATAAAAGATAGACATAAGTAAAGTCTCGACATCTAAAACCTTGTGAAAACCTATAAGAATTTGAGGCAGACGTTAGACGTCTCATTCAATTGGCGTACCCGGGAGCAACAGAGGAATTTCAAGAGGAACTTGCTGCTCAGTATTTCGTGGGGATAGTATCAGAGATCCAGAACCTCAGAGGATATTACGTCTAGCTAAATTTGGTACCAGCCGTAAAGTTTTGGGTAGAGCCCTAGAAATCGAGGCGGCCTGATAACATCTCTAAGCCAACAATCAGGGACGTATCCATCCAGGAAGAAAAGTTGGCGAATAGTTTTAAACTAACTGAGAAATTAACCGAAGTTCTTCAGACCACGGGGAGATTCCGGAAGCCACTAGAAGTTAGGCCATGTAACCAAAATGCTATAAATTAGTGCTATATATGTGGCAGGACCGGATATTTCAAAAGGGACTGTCGAGTATAAAGATTTCGGGAGCCACTAGAACATAGGCCACGTAACCGAAATATACGAAATCAGTGCTATAGATGTGGCAGGACTGAGCATTTCAAAAGAGACTCAAGTACAATAATTCCGGGAGCATCTAGAAGATAGGCCACGTAATCGAATTGTTTCAAATCAGTGCTATATATGTGGCAGGACTGGGCATTTCAAGAAAGACTGTCGATTACAACTACGGTTTATATTTACATCCAGAGACGCTAGCAGTTCAAAGTCAAGTCCGGAAGAGTTAAAACAATATAACTTTAAGGCTAAGCATAGGGAAGGAAGATGGCATAATAATACAGATGCTTTATCCAGAGGGTCATGCGAGGATAATTATAAACATTGCCAAAGAATAGACCAACGAGAAGGAATCACTCCCATTAGGCAAATCAAGTTTAAAGTTGATCAGCAGTGGACCACAGAGCAACTAAAGAAAGATAAGCTTGAGGAGAGTGAAATAGCACTACTGATAAGAGCTAAAGAAGAACATCAACCAAGACCAAGCTGGAGAGATATTAAATTTCTGTGGGCTCAGTGGGACTCCCTGGTAGTTGAAAATGGACTCCTTAAACGAGCCTGGGAAAGCGCCGATGGAGAGTAGTGAAGAGGCAGTTAGTGGTACCACGAAAGAGGGTATCAGTCCTAGAAGAAGAACATAATGGAAAGTTTGGGGCTCATCTCGGAGTTAACAGAACGACTAACAACATCCGCGACAGATTTTACTGGGTCAGCTACTGTCAGGATGTGAAATCATGGTGCCGACAATGTTTCACCTGTGGCTCAAGTCAAAAACCCCAGAAAAGATTTAGTAGGAAGATGAAACAGAGAATGATGTGGGACTACCGTTTGAACGTTTCGCCAGTCACCGAATGAAGGAAGAAAGGCAGATCTCCAAAGCTAACGCCAGTATGGGAAGGGCCCTATATAGCCATCAAAATAATTAATAACGTAGTGTATAGAACTCTACGTAGCCCCAGAAGCAAACTGAAAGTTGTCCACCTCTACAGGCTCAAAGCATATCACGGGCATGAAGTAGCTGATCGGGACTAGGTAATGTCACTGCTAGCAACCATCCGCATGTTTTTGTGCTACCCTATAGAACTAGCCTTGTCGCATCTACGTTCTTTCGTATGAGTCATCGCCAGCCGAGAAAATTCGGGAGATGTGGTATGCGTGCAGCCCTGGTCAAAAATAATATAGAGAGGCCTCCCTTCGTTCGGAGTATTTGCGATATTTTAAAGACTGTATATAAATAGCGAACAGACCGAGAGTTGGAATTTAATTAATCATTGAGTGTTGAATCGTAAAGAGCTATTAGTTGAAAGTTATACGAGTAGTTTAGTGCATTTAGTTGTATACAGTGATAAATTATAAAGATAGTATTAGTTTAAAATAGTAAAAGCTGTAATTTTGTCAGAACCCGCGGGAAAAACGTAACAATATTCTACCTCTCTATTGAAACATATTATGTAGTATAGAACATATTCGCGTTATTCGGAAATATTTCATAATTGTACCTCTTCCTTAGTATATAACATACCATTACTACCATATTAATTTTTTTGTTGTATTTGTAATATTAATGAAGGTAACATTTTTCATTACTTCAGTTCTTCTGCCGAAATAGAAGGTTCCGAAAGTCCTGTAAATAGCAAACCAAGGCTTAGTGTATCATTTTCGGACAAATATATTGATGACGATGATGAGCCAGAAATTAAGATAACAACAGTAGGTTGCCTGGGAAGATGTTTGAATCATATTGGCATAATTGATCCAAATGGAAGGTCTTATGTGGCCTGGATGTGTATCATTACTTTGGCCGTATTTTATAATGCTTGGGTAATTATTTTCTTATGAATTTTTTTAAATGAATAACTTCCAACATGTGGCATATTTCCTCTTTTAAATTATTTTAACAAATGAAAGGATTTCGCATAAATTCACCGTTAAATCTAAAAGTTGTAAGGTTTTTGGTGAACCACGAGGATTTTTTTTCAGAAAAAATAAATGTGTTTCGCAAAATTGTCAAAACATATCAACTTTTATTTTATAAAATGGTACTTGCGGAAAATATAGGCACGTATTACAGACCTGAAAACCAGTAGAAAAACTTCTGTAAACATATATCCGTAAGTTCGACGTTTCGAGGTGATATAACAAAACCGTATCTCTTGCTGTGGTTTTATCAGGTAAATTTTTCACTTAGATAACTGCTTGTCCTTAACATATTTTAATTTGTTGTTGTGACAGTTAAGTTATTTGGAGTTATCTGTACTGAATATTTTTTTATTTGATACTTTGTAGACTGAAATTATAAATGGCTAATATGAAGTACGTATATGGCCTTTTTTTTATGGCAGTGGCACACACACTAAAGGGAGACCCTATGGCGCTCGATGAGCGGTGTGTGCTCAAAGTCATTGCTAAAAGACTAGACGTATTTATAATGAAAGATTCCGTAATCAACGAACGCTCAATCATCAGATGTGCAGAAACATTTTGAACGGCTTCCGGAATCTGGAACACGTTTTAGTGGCAGGCAGACCGTTAACTGTTAACTACTAGAGCACTTGCATTTGAAGAAGTTGTTCCTCAGGTATTCGAACCTTCCTATTTTGCCTGTGCTACTTGAAGAAACGACACTTTACTTCGGTACAGATTACGGTTTATGCATGACGATGCCCCTGTTAATTTTTGGATAAGCTGTTCAGAGACAGATGGATTGGTCGAGGTGCCGAATTTCCTTATCACTTCTGGCCTCCGAAGTTCTTTATCGTGGGGTCACTTAAAGGTTCTAGTTTATACGCTGCCGAGAAACCGGGGACCAACTTAGGTGACGTATACCTACCCGAAATAAATACACCAAGTATGTTAGAACGTGTACGTGGGTCATTGATTCGAAGACCCGAAGCATGCATAATGGTCCAAGGTTGCTATTTTCAATAACTATTTTAAATATCTTTAGTATATTATTATTAGTATTAAATTAGTATTATCAATAGTATTAAATTGTGCACAAGTCGATTTTTTTTTATTTAACTCGAAAACGGTTCACAATAGCAAAAACTACAAGTTTTTAATTCGGTAGAATCTCAAAGCGTCTTCGAAATATACGTAGTACTTATACGGTTTTCTTATATCAACTTCATCGCCCTATATTTCGAAAACGACAAACTTACGCTACGCACATATGTTCATAGGAACTCTTGTACGTACAGAAGAAAAAAGCCCTGTATAATAAGGCCCATTGATAGGATCATTCGTTGTTCACCAGGTTTTATATCTGTATTTTCAAACTAACTGACAAAATGGGAAAAATCGTTCCACAGCATTAATGTGACTATCAGCTAACTGTCTTATCACGTATGAGACGATCCATTAGAAACACACTAGTTTATTTTTTGACAGCTTTGCGATACTTATTTGTTAGCATTTCGGTTTATTGGTTCGTAAATAAATTTTTGGAAAATTTGCAACCTGTTTTCAAGTTACGCAGTTTATATTTTGTATCGTCATAAAAAGGACTCTTGTGATAACTGATGGTAACTAATGGAAATTTTTATTAGCACATAACAAAATAAGTTTCTAATTGATTTACATTGCCATACAAATGTGATTTACTCGTAACATTCAAAAAGTCTTCCACATACCATACCATCCTAATATAAATATACTTTTTAGGTAATACCTCTTAGGTCGACATTTCCTTACCAAACTCCACAGAATAGACCATATTGGATGACTCTAGACTACATATCGGATTTTATTTATATCGTTGACGTTATATTGATACAACCAAGGGTTAAATATTTGCACGAGGGGTTTTGGGTTACCGAGAAAAGTCTGCTTAGACAAAATTATATTAAGAACAAACATTTTAAGGTAATTGAAAATGGATTTTGTGCAAAATTTTATCTTTTACATAGAAATTGATAGTATGAGAGTAAATAATGTGATGGTTATCCTTCAAAACAAAAAGTATTTATTAGGTAAAAAATCTTTATATTTTTAAATATGGCATAAAGTTATCCAAAGAACGCAATTTGATATTTGAAGACCTAGAATGTTGTTTCGCCATCTGTGCAATAACTGATGCTGTATTGCTTGTTACAAGAAATTCTTACCGGTTATATTCATTAAAGAATTCCTTTGTTCTTGAGGTATTGATTGGAGGCATGTCAGAACAGCAATATTTTAGCAGCTTCAAATTCAATTAGTTATTTTTTTTAAATTATTCCTACTACAAAAGGAAAACTGAACTATATTTTAAAGTTATTAGTATTAAATAAATAAAGGCCGCAAAAATACTTTTCTAGTAGTATTGAATTGAATTGAATTCAAGTGAAATTTTGGGAATAATATTTACCTTAAATATTCTGCTTTTGTTCGAATTTCAAGAATGTATTTAGGAATTTTATATGCAGTGGTTTTTATACTTACGATTGTTTTGGTTCTTTTGTTGTGTTTGCATATTGTTATTTCTATATAGTATTCTTATCAATATTTTAATTTATGTAAGCTCTATTGTTGATTTCTATTGTTGTTTCTGTTTATTATCTAATAATTGCTTCTTTTTTCTTAATAATATTCTAATTTTCTATTATTTATTGAGATATTTCAACTTATCATTCCTTTTAAATTTGTTACTTATATTATCACTTAGTAATAGTGATTTTTTAAATATAATGGGGCCTTGTCAATAAGGTGCTATGATGAACAAATAAATAAATTGTGACTTTAACATTTCTTATTTACTGAAAATAATTTTTATACGAACAGGAATGTGTTGCAACTCCTTGGCTCACAATATCAATCGGAATATACAGGGTGTTCGTACAATTATTATAACAGACGCCTGATGTCAAAATAGGTCGATTTAAGCGAACTTACCTACATTCAAAAATGCTTCATTTAGCCTGCAGAAGGCGTCAAAAATTAAAAAAAAAATGGTTTTTCCTAAAATATTCAAAAACGTTGAAATCGATTTTAATAATTTATGGGCTTAGGCTATAAAATGACGTTTTCGTTGTTATAGTAACCGGCTGTAATTAACCGGAAGTATTATAAAAGTGACGGTCATAAGTAGTTATATCTTCTGATTTTTTATGTCATTGACTTACTGACAAATCAGATACCCTTTCTAAAACATTGTATTTGGAAGATTTTTCCTCTCTTGCAAAATTTTGCTAGAATAAGTGGTTATGCCAGAAAAAAAATATTTTGAATTAAGTACGTGCTCGAGCAAGATGTTTAATTAATAATAATTAGAGGTTATTACTAAGCATTGTTTGCTGGTGCCATCTTATATTTTCTTGTTCCTGCAACATTTAATATTTCTGCTGACAAATTGATGTTAGAGTTTAAACATTTAGGCCTCTATTTAACTTGTAAATTCTTTTACGATTACGTTAAACGTGGACAACTATACGACTTCCGAAAAGGTTGATATGCTTCTGGTATACGGGTTTTGCCAAAGAAATGGACGTCAAAATGTTAGGGTTTACATGGAGAGTTTTCTTGACCGTCATATCCCAAATCACTAAACATTTGCGTCATCTTCGAGAAACGGATCGTTTTGAGCAAAAATTTGAAGGTAAGGGTCTTATGCATAAAACTCGAACTGCTGAAAAAGAAAAGGAAGTTTTGATAAGAGTTGAAGAAGAACCGAGTATCAGTACACGCCGGGTGGAACGTGAGTTGGCGCTTCCTAAAACCATCGTAAATGACATTTTAAGAGAACAACAGAAGAATCTAAATTTTAGTTAGAAAATCTTATTTACACAAGAAGCATGCTTTACAAGGTCAGGAGTTACCAACCTGCACAACGAACATGTTTATGCCGGTAAAAATCCTTATGCCATTAAAGTTGCCCACCACCAACATCAATTTAAAATAAATGTTTGCGCAGGTATTATCGATCGATACCTTATTGATCCTGTGGTATTGACATAAAAAATCACCAGCTATAACTAGGTACATATTATTATGACGTTACATTTATAATACTTCCGGTTAGTTACAGCCGCAGGGTTAGTATGCCAATAAAAAACGTTATTTTATAGCCTAAGACTAATTATTATAAAACATTATTGAAGTTATTGAAAATTTTAGGAGAAACCAATATTTTTCAAAATCATTGCCGCCCCCTGCAGGCTAAATGAAACAATTTGGATAAAGGTAAGTTCGCTTAAATCGACCTATTTCGACGTCAGGCGTCTGTCATCAAACGTTATGCACGTATTTTCAGGACATCCTGTATTTCCGGGTACTCCAAAAGCTAGCCTTCATCCATAAAGCAACCTTCAAGTTTAATTGTGTGCATTTGTATAGTTTAGACAAGCTCTCAGAGAGTTAAACTATTACATTTTTATTCAAGGTTAAGCAACTATTATAAGTCTATTCTTTCTGCAAATATATTTTATGACGTATAAGTTACTTTTAATTTTCAGCTTGATGTGCTTTCTTTAGTACCATTGGACCTATTTTATTTGCTGACAGGCCCAGATTTAGTTATCCTACGTCTTCCAAGATTTTTCAAAATGCACACTTTTTGGGAATTTTTTAGCTTAGTCGATAGAAGACTAGCTAACCCTTACACAATAAGAATAACCAAAACTTTTATGTACATGATGTATCTCATACATCTAAATGCTTGCGCCTATTATGCATTTTCATTATATGAAGGTAAGTAGTAAGCAGTAATCTAAGAAGGTAAGCCGCAAATATAGCAAAAACAATGGTAACTAAACCCAACAAATTGCAATTGTATCCATAATTTTCTATTTCAAACCTAGCTTTTGGGGAAATATTAGTTTTATTGCTTTTACATTTTAACGGTGGTAAGAGTGAAAAAATGGAAGAATGTCACAAACTTCACGCTCCCCTCTTCAGAGCCAGAAAGGCCCTCACCCTGCAATGTGCAGAGTCATCCAAGAGTAATCCAGCCTGCTTCATTTTCGGAAACCATCATATATCCTTGGCGCGCACATTCATTGCGCATATATGACGGCGACCATACTGTAGGGCACAGACTCTAGTTCCATTGAACACATTGGGGAACTCTGTCGTACCATACGATTATCTTCCTCATTCTCAGCGACATTCGAGTGTCTCGGAATCCGAATAAGACTGAGGCTGGGCTCAGATACCAGCGCCGAATTAACTTTATCAAACCGAGCAAATGTAGATATCCTTCTGTGACTCTCTTAACAGGTTTTCATCTCCGTGTTAGCAGATCGTTGACATGTCGGTCTAGATGACGAAAGCAAGTCTCGTCCTTATGGTTTCTCCATACGGATGGGTATGGAGAAACCACTAGTACCACTATCCGGTTTTGAGCCGTCCGTGTACCAGACGATTCCATTAATCTGCAGTGGGCCGAGATTCGCCCCCCCCCCCCCAATTACGCATCCTTATAGGGTATGTGAAGTATGAGGGGTTTACTTGATCTAAAGAAAATGTTAACGAGAGCGGAAAACATACTACCCAGTATGTCGTCCGCCCCCATTAATATTTATGAACATTCATCAGCCGCCCCCGTCCAGACCAAGGTAACCAAGACCTCTCAGTTTGTATGTGGACCACTACACCTCATGCTCCAGGAATATGTGGATGGGCAACAATCCAATCAGTCTCCAAAAAGCCCTGGTGGGTGCCGTCCTTATAACACTTGTAATTCCCATGCAAGCCAGTCTACTTTAAATTGATGAATAGGTAGACGAAAATCTGGGAAATTAAGCCATCTGGTGTATTCTTCTTAAATGATGATATTTATTTCAAAAAATAGTTGGCATAGGTAGAGCGCTCTTTGGAGACGTTTGAATTTAAATACGACTAAACTCATTTTTCTCTTCTAATCCATTACGCTCATATGAAAATGAGATCTGTATGTGGCCGAAATTATTAATACTTTATGCTCGCTTACAATACTCTAAATTATGTTGCAGATTCGTGTTTTTAATAATTACAATTAGAAACATCATTTTTTACGTCAACAGTGGAAATCCTATAATATTTTAGCCGCTAAGATTTTGCTGCCAGGTTTAAGTTTACATAAATAAATATTTAAATTTAACTTCTTATAGGAATAGGACGAAACAGTTTTGTATACAATGGACAAGGAAATGCTTATATAAAATGTTTCTATTTTGCAACGAAAACTGCAACATCGATTGGAAAAAATCCCAAGCCTTCCCAGGAACTGGAATACATATTTATGACATTCTCATGGCTCATGGGTAAGCACTTTAGAATAATTAATACATGTGCGGTTTCAATTTAACCCTGAGTTTTCAAAACCTTACCAATTCATATTGTTAAATTGTCAGCCAATAATTACAAGATCAATCGAGTTACCTGTAAGGAAGATCGATCGGAATTATCCGAGCATCTCCGCCCTCCTTCATTCACTTTGTAGTATACAATTTTATCCCAACCGGTACAAGTTTTAAAGAAGTTACCAAAAAACATGGTGATTCAGCCGAAGAAATTAGGTACACATTTCATTAGGGTCGCTAAACTTGCACTTGTGCAGTTTACATCCTTGAGCCTGGGCCGAAGTGGCTCCATAACAATTCAAACGAAATTTAATCATTTGTGGAGCCAAAGGCAATCAATTCCAGGGTAATAAACTAGAACAATCCTGCATATTGCACTGCACATCAAATAACATCAAACACCGAACGGGTTAAGCGGTATGCGAGAAAAAGAAATACAAATTCATTCCGGTAAAAGCTGATTAAGCAGGTTGAAACAGGCTCCAGGCGCACTATGGCCACGCGCTACCATTCCTTTATACATTTTTTTATCGCTAGCAGCGAATATTAACTACGACAAGAAGGCTCACTTTATGGCCAGCGAGCGCTACAAAGGAATCGTCGTTTATTTTCTTCGTTGCCCGGTAACGATCGGCGAACTTCGCCGCACACAGGTTGAATTTAAATAAAAGCTGGCCATAAATGATATTTTCGTATGCGGTATATTTAATCAAATTTATGACGAAATTATTTATAGCACTCTAATACTCTAGTTGGCTTTGGTAAAATACAATTGATATCTTCTGAATTGGTTGCAGCGCCCTGTCAAACTTACGTTATGGTTTTTTTTTATTATTATCACCAAATAAATATTTTGATAAAGTTTGTATTCAACTGGCTGTTTCAAAAATCTGTTAACGTTTTTAATTAGTTATTATTGATAACAATACTCAAGGAGTGTAATAACTAATATTTAAAAGATTTTGATTTTGTGTTAATGATTTCACCATATTTCTGAATACAATTATTCTGACAAAAGACATCAAGAAGAAAATGTTGCTCGAATTTGCCCCATCTTTTAATATCTAATAAAATTTTGGCGTTTTGGGTGATTTTAAAATTGGTTAAAGGTTTTGCACAATATTTTTACTGTATATTTCATTCCTAATTTGTAATACAACAAAACTAAAAAATAGCTATAATAGGTTTGTTCTAGCATGACATTTCGGACGGTTTGAAGCCATCCGGAGTTTGCGCATAACGATATAAGCGTCGCTTTTATTGCTATGCGTAAATTCCGATGGCTTCAAACCATCAGAAATTTCATGCTAGAACAAACCTATTATCTTATATCGAATATTGACTCGACTATAGAATTTACGCCTGAAAATTAATCTGACAAAAGGATGAGCTGGTCTATGGCCGCCACGTCAAAGGTCGCCTGCCAACATGATTGTTTTATTTGTATCATGGCCTGCCGATATTCTGCTAGTTTTCGCGCGGGGAAGGAGACACACCGTTGACATGCTGCCGCGGAGAGTGATGCTTCTTATCATGTGGTTTTGCCCAAATACAAAATAAAAAGATAAAGACTGATATACTATACTGCTAACGTGCTAACACTCCGTTGAGGTTATGTGTTGGTGTTATACCTAATTATGCAACAACTGAAGCCAGATTATCAGAAAATGGCGCCTCGAAATGAGGATCCCTTATTGGCTAAATTTGTAACGTGTGCAGTTTTCCCTGCTGCTGTCTTGTTTGAGCATTTACGTTTCTCTGTTTTTTTTTTGCTTCATATGCTGTACCGAAAGTATATTCAAATGGTTTTAGGTCATTTAAATTGCCCTTAACGCAACGCATTTTAAATTGGAATTTTAAAAGCTATATCTGTTGTAAAGTCATCGGTACGGATGAGCAAGAAATTGAATAATCGATTAAATGCTTAATATTTTAGCAAATAACTGAATAATCGATTAATCTAAATAATCGATTATCGATATTTTCTGAAATATTAATCGATAAGTCGATTAATCGGTAATTTCTTAAAAGTGAATCGAATAATCGATTATTGTCGCCCACCCTTAATCCCATAATATTGTAGTAAGTGAAACTGAAGCTGAAATTTCGGTAGAATCATTATTGCTGATGTAAGACTGATGTTATTATAAAAAGAGGTAAATACTTTGGCTGAATCAGCAGATAAAAAATTATAATTTAGTACTAATTTGTAAATATGGCTTCGATATTACCTTGGGATAGTCAGAATATAAGCAAGTGTTTTTGAACAATAGCTGGACTGATGCTTCTATATTTTTTACTAGTTTCGTCCCTATTACATTAATTTTTGAAAATGGCGACAACTCTGAAATACATGTATGGCAAAATTGCAGGCCCTCATCAACGCGTTTCTGTCGTCCGCTTAATATTCATTTTGCTCATGAGGCTTCTGAATGAACCGTTGCAAAAACAGAATTTGGATCATCGAATTAAAAATGTAAAACCCTTTTTTTACAACGAAGGAGCCCTTAATATTCAAAATAATTTTTTTAAAACGGTTTAAGAGCAAATGATTTTTATACATGATTTTTATCGTCAGTGATAATTGATACACCCTATATATAATATAGATGACGAGCCAAAAATTCAACAAATAATTGTCTAAAACACGATATATTAAACGTGTAATACTTAATAACTTTTATGTCTTATTTCTGGTAAACCTTATTATGGCCAGCTTTCCTAGAAATTCGACCAGTGTGCGCCGGGTCCAAAGGTCACATGCCAGTATCATGCTAGTTTTCGCGTGGGGGAGACATACCGTTGACGTGCCGCCGCGGAGAGTGAATCTTCTTATCGTAGTTAATATTCGCTGTCGCTAGTCTGCCGCGGTGAAACGAGAAGCGAGAAGCGGTGCACTATGGACGTACCCTTATACTTTGTAGCTGTTTAAAGTATTTGCGATGTAATCTACATTAACTGAAAATTGCGATTTTCTGTGGTCTTAGATTTGCAAGGCCCTTTTTATAAACTAAATTCCAAATTTATAGACATTAGATTTAATAGTATACATAATATATGAAGGTACACATGTTTAACGCATAACTGATTAATTTATTTGTTAATTTATTTTTAATACTATACCAATATTCTTATGTAATATGATAATGAGTTGGTAAGTAAGTTATAATTGTATCTTAATATTTAAATGATTCCTTAGAAATTATGGTTCAACAAACAAGATGAAAATTCAGTGGGATTACCCGCGATAGGTTTGTTATAGAATTTTGAGAATACTTTTGATTTTTCTGTCCACCCAGCTGTCTTCTGAGTGGTTTGTAATGTAACTTCCATTCTTGAGCTGCTGAAGTTGCCACGTGTCGCATGCTGCGGGGTGTACCTATTTTGCTGATCAGCAAAATGTAATAATTTAATTTTACGGTAGGGAATAACTTATAGAAGTGCGGTCACTCAACAGAGATGCTGTCAACCCAATAAAACATTTTTACAGCATAACCGCCTCTGACCGCCCCCACCTGCCGCCCCAATTTGGAAAAATTAAAATATACAGCTGATTTTTAGTTAGATTTGATGCGGTCACTTATCAGGGGTGCGCTCAACCCAGAATAATATTATTACGTCATGACCGCATCTGACCGCCCCCCTCCTGCCGCCCCAATATCGAAAAATTGAAATATACAACTGATTTTTTGGCAGATT
>MU186058.1:0-67465 GCA_016904865.1 Pissodes strobi | reverse complement strand
TATTCCAGCATGACCGCATCTGACCGCCCCCTCCTGCCACCCCATTATCGAAAAATTGAAATATACAACTGATTTTTAGGCAGATTTTATGCGGTCACTCATCAGGGGTGCGGTCAACACATAATAACATTATTCCATCATGACCGCATCTGACCGCCCCCTCCTGCCGCCCCAATAACGAAAAATTGAAATATACAACTGATTTTTTGGCAGATTTCATGCGGTCACTCATCAGGGGTGCGGTCATCACAGAATAACATTATTCCAGCATGACCGCATCTGACCGCCCCCTCCTGCCACCCGAATATCGAAAAATTCAAATATGCAACTGATTTTTTGAAAGATATTATGCGGTCACTCATCAGGGGTGCGCTCAACACAGAATAACATTATTCCATCATGACCGCATCTGACCGCCCACTCCTGCCGCCCCATTATCGAAAAATTGAAATATACAACTGATTTTTAGGCAGATTTCAGGGGTGCGGTCAACACAGAATAATAATGAGTGACCGCATGAAATCTGTCAAAAAATCAGTTGCATATTTCAATTTTTTGATATTGGGGCGGCAGGAGGAGGCGGCAGACACGGTCATGATGTAATAATGCTATTCTGTGTTGCCCGCACCCCTGATGAGTGACCGCATGAAATTCGTCAAAAAATCAGCTGTATATTTCAATTTTTCGATATTGGGGCGGCAGGAGGGGGCGGGTAGTCGCGGTCATGATGTAATAATGTTATTCTGTGTTGACCGCACCCCTGAAGAGTGACCGCATCAACTCTGCCTAAAAATCAGTTGTGTATTTCAATTTTTTGATATTGGGGCGGCCGGAGGGGGGCGGTCAGATGCGGTCATGATGTAATAATGTTATTCTGTGATGACCGCAACCCTAATGAGTGACCGCATGAAATCTGCCAAAAAATCAGTTGTATATTTCAATTTTTCGATATTGGGGCGGCAGGAGGGGGGCGGTCAGATGCGGTCATGATGTAATAATGTTATTCTGTGTTGACCGCACCCCTAATGAGTGACCGCATGAAATCTGTCAAAAAATCAGTTGTATATATCAATTTTTCGATATTGTGGCGGCAGGAGGGGGCTGTCAGACGCGGTCATGATGTAATAATGTTATTCTGTGTTGACCGCACCCCTGATGAGTGACCGCATCAAATCTGCCTAAAATTTAGTTGTATATTTCAATTTTTTGATATTGGGGCGGCAGGAGGGGGCGGTCAGATGCGGTCATGATATAATAATGATATTCTGTGTTGACCGCACCCCTAATGAGTGACCGCATGAAATCTGCAAAAAATCAGTTGTATATTTCAATTTTCCGATATTGGGGCGGCAGGAGGGGGCGGTCATGATGTAATAATGTTATTCTGTGTTGACCGCACCCCTGATGAGTGACCGCATCAAATCTGCCTAAAATTCAGTTGTATATTTAAATTTTCCGATATTGGGGCGGCAGGAGGGGGCGGTCAGACGCGGTCAAGATGTAATAATGTTATTCTGTGTTGACCGCACCCCTGATGAGTGACCGCATGAAATCTGTCAAAAAATCAGTTGTATATTTCAATTTTTCGATATTGGGGCGGCAGGAGGGGGCTGTCAGACGCGGTCATGATGTAATAATGTTATTCTGTGTTGACCGCACCCCTGATGAGTGACCGCATGAAATCCGTCAAAACATTAGCTGTATATTTCAATTTTTCGATGGTGGGGCGGCAGGAGGGGGCAGTCAGACGCGGTCACGATGTAATAATGTTATTTATTCTGTGTTGACCTCACCTCTAATGAGTGACCGCATGAAATCTGTCAAAAAATCAGTTGTATATTTTAATTTTTCGATATTGGGGCGGCAGGAGGGGGTGGTCAGATGCGGTCATGATGTAATAATGTTATTCTGTGTTGACCGCACCCCTAATGAGTGACCACATGAAATCTGCCAAAAAATCAGTTGTATATTTAAATTTTTTGATATTGGGGCGGCAGGAGGGGGCGGTCAGACGCGGTCATGATGTAATAATGTTATTTAGTCTGTGTTGACCTCACCCCTAATGAGTGACCGCATGAAATCTGTCAAAAAATCAGTTGTAGATTTTAATTTTTTGATATTGTGGCGGCAGGAGGGGGTGGTCAGACGCGGTCATGATGTAATAATGTTATTCTGTGTTGACCGCGCCCCTGATGAGTGACCGCATGAAATCTGTTAAAAAATCAATCGTATATTTCAATATTTCGATATTGGGGCGGCAGGAGGGGGCGGTCAAATGCGGTCATGATGTAATAATGTTATTCTGTGTATAATAATCTGATTTTAAAGTTATTTTTTTTCTAATGTTTTGTATGTCTTTATAAATTATTTTCCTTTTCTGTTGAGTTAAGGCTATTGTCATGTTAGTTGTATTATAAATAAACCCTAAAAATGGGCATTGTTGGGCGGGAATGACTACGCTTTTTTCGAAATTAATTATTAATCCTAAATCTTGTAATGTTTGTATAATTTTATTTATACTTTTAAGCGATTCTCTTTTGAATTACCAATAACTAGCCAATCGGCTAAATAGAGTACAGTTTTTATACCCTTTAATTTTACATATCTTACAACTGCTTTCAGAAGTTTTGTGAAAAGATATGGAACTGGAACTGTACATAAACCAGATGGAACGCAAATAACTGGTATAGTACGTTGCAAAAATCGAACCTTAAAAACTTTCTATGACTACTGTGGATAGGAATAAGGAAATATGCATCTTCAATATCAATTTTCCCGTGAATGCGTAATTTGAAATTAACTTTTGTGCCCTCCTGTAGTCTTCGAGTTCAAAATGGCATGCTGTCATACCTATTTAAGTTTTTTAAGTTGGCATAAATCGATATTTCCCATTGAGTGAGTACGACGATAAGAATTCGCCATCCACCGATTTACATTCCTCGACAGCCCCGATTTTTAAAAGTTCATTAATCGCCGATTGATACTTGGCGAT
Organism: Pissodes strobi; assembly: GCA_016904865.1. NCBI lineage: Eukaryota > Metazoa > Arthropoda > Insecta > Coleoptera > Curculionidae > Pissodes > Pissodes strobi. The sequence continues at coordinate 64,473 of MU186058.1, read as the reverse complement.
TTCACAGTTCTTAATGTCGCAACGTACTTTGCTAATCTGGGGTGGTGTCCTTGAAGGGGATTTTATAACCTTGTACCCACGCTATTGTTGGACTGTTTATATTTAATTTCTGATGGTTGGCTAATTTAAATTATTGGAATTTAAATTATTGAAAACGAGGGCTAAAACCCACGAACTAGTTGTTTCCGTAATTGATAGAAGTAGTTGTTTTAGCGTTGCCGAATTTAGTACAGTTCCTACTTCAAGATTTAATTTTGGTGGTCTGAGGACATTGCAGTTGGCTGATACTTCTCTATCATACTGTTTTTTTTATTTAATTCTTTAATAAGGAATTGTTCCATCTAAAAACTATCTGGGTATGTAGTTGTTTCTGATGTTGGTAAGTCTCGATTCGAATAAGTTACTTCCTCAGCTAGCATGAGAGGATCTTCTAATCCATCTGCAAATGCAACGATCTATTAGCATATTTACAGCATCTGCAAATGCTGTAATTTCTGTTTTTGAACAGAAAAATAGCTTCATGAATATATTCACTATCTGCAACTGCAATTACAGACAGTGGAGGGTACGATCGATTGTATCTGCTAATACAACGAACTCTTCACCTTTTTGCGTGCTGCTTAACCCTCGTTATGCTATCGACTGCATCTGCAAATGCAACGATTTTTTAGCATATTAACAGTATCTGCAAATACTGTAATTTCTGTAACGTTAGGAAAACGAGATATTATGAAGAACCATAGACAAGAACTTGTATGTTGTCTTCTTATGTAAGAGGGTTGCAATAGTATGGTGGTTATTTGTTTATGTCTCTGCAAATACATAGCACTATACCGTTTTATTTTTGTCGGTACATACATCCTTTACATCGGCAAATGTAGGGATATAGTGTGCCTCTAACATAATATACCTACTGGGGTGGAGGCTGTTGAGGCCCTTCACATCTGCAAATGTGAAGGCCAATTTTAGTTAAAGTTATTCGCATCTGCAAATGCGAACTTGTAAATAGGTATTATTATTATTTATTAACATCTCCTGCAAGCAATGTTTACTCCAATTTTTTCCTCACCGGCCGGCTCATATCAACACGACTTATCTACAAATAATGCTTTCCGGTATTACATCGATTCGACAAAGCCGAACGATAACATTCCGATATCCAAAATACTGCGCGCGATGCGACACGAATCTATGTCCCTACGTTCTAGCAAAATTTCTATTAATTTACCTTTTTTTCCTAATTTTGTATTAGCTTTGGGTTCTGTTGATTGAGGGTCATACAAAATCATAATAATACCCAACTTGGGATTTAGTCGCGCGTAAATTATGAGTCAGCTTGCCTTTGTGGCTAGTTTTTAGGGGTTAATTTCGTGAGAAAAGGGCACTGTTTGACTTACTCAAAAAATTTCTAACTCAGAAATAACAATAATTACAATATACATAGTCATATAGTCCTTATTCCCCTAGACAGTGTTTTTGAACACTGGTTATGAGAATAATTGCATTTTACTAATAACAGTACGATTTTCTATAAACTCTCTAGTATTGTGGCTATGAATATCCCTTGAAAATATTATGTTGATATTTGATTTTTGAGTTTTATTTATTATCCTGCAGATAAGTTTATTCTGTTCATACTCTTAAATTCTCATATAGATCTACAGTATGAGTCAGTGGATCATAATTAAATATAACTTTTAGTATTTTGTTTTGCAATATTTGCATCGAATTGTAGTTTATAGTCCCACATGTGCCCCATACGGGGATCAAATATCGAAAACGTGATAATACGAAGGCATTATAAGCATTTTGTTTCTATTTTTTATATTCATCTTTATATGGTATAAAGGTTTTACTCTATGTAAAACATTAATAAATGTAACAATGTTTTGTCATGCCCTCGTATATAAATAACAGTTTGCTAGTATAATAATTAAAATCGCAGTCAGCACATTTAATTTTATTAAGATAGCGTCTGCCTCGCTGACGAGAGGTAAAATATGCATATCATTTTTTTATTTACTGATTCATTCGTATTTTTGACTGTAACCCGTTCGCACTCTATTTTATTCTAATATAGTTAGTTTTAGAAGTTTGAGAGTGTTTTCATTTTAATTTTATTAAGTAAAACATTAAGGGTTACAAGTGTCATATTTATTAATAATACTACAGTTTAGTATTATACACATTTAGTTTGCTTTTATACGAGAGATAGTTTCTGCTTTTATATATCTAAGATAACCAGGTATTTATGTATTTTTGAAATTTTGCCATATAATCTTATATGGACTCACTCCCTGATTTGCTTCTTACGATTAATATTGCCCCCTTTTTTTCGCCTCCTTTGCGAGCAAGACCTATCACTAATACTTTCACTGTCTTGAAATACGATTTTTAGGCATCTTTCTTCTTAAAATCACAAGAAAAATCCGATTTACGGATTCTTTACTACTTGTCACCGATCGGTACAACATTGTAATGACGCAACAGGGCGACGAGCTCGAACGACCGGGCCTGGGACGGCTGAATCATCATGTTTTTTGATAACTTCTTAAAAACTTGTACCGGTTGGGATAAAATTGTATACTACAAAGTGTAATGAAGGACGGCGGAGATGTGAAGGATAATTTGAATCTAGAAGGTTACAAAGTACTAGTTCAAGGTATAGTATTTGAGATATTGGAGAAAAATATATGTTGTTTGGTTTTAACAGGAGACGCGGAATTGATTACATATTTACCTTACCTTAGGAAGGGTGACTAGTCTAGTATAAGCGTGTACATATTATTTTTTTATACAACGGTACTATACATTTGTTTTGAGTAAAATCGGTCCGTCCTTTCATATTAGAGCCAAACGAAACTGCAATAGAACGTCGGTAATCCGAAGGTCTGCTAATCCGTACGCAAAAAAAATAAAAAAATCCGCGCTGAACAACGTAATCGCGGTGCGATACTGAATCCCAGCAAGTGGCGGGAGTCGGTCGGTTAATTTCTATTTCTAAACACCTCCATAGATTTTGTATTCTGTGTCCGCACTGTGCATATACAGGGTGTTCCTTAATGAGATGCTAATATTTAAGGAGGTGATTCTTGGACCCATGTCAAGAAAAAAAACTTCATATGAATCTTTGTCCTAAACGTCTTAACTTTTGAGAAACAGGGTGGTAAAGTTTTCAAATAAAAATCCATTTTATATAATAACTGTGATACTATTGGAGTTACCTTTAAATCTTTATGAAATTTGGTGCATTAAGACGCATTTTCTGATGTACAGGGTGTCCCATTTTCGATGATATTACGGGGTATCTCACTTACGAGTAAAGATAGAGAGTTGCGGTTTTCGCAATACTGTGCTACTTTTTTGTGAAAAGAACGATGGTATAAACAAAATTTTCATAGCCCGCTTCGTTTCTGAGATACAGGGCGAAATTGAAAATAATGCATTTTGGGACCCCCCTCGTATCTCCGTTATCCTTTAACATATCGCAAAGCTAAAAAATTGCTCTTATACAGTTTTTGACGTAGAATCCAGTGGCGTGATCAGATTTTTGCTGTGAGCTGTCAATTTTTAGCTATAAATCAAACTTATGTTTTTTTAAATGAAACACCCTGTATACTTTTGTTTCGTTTGCTTGGAAATGTTATAAGCTTTGTAAAAATATATAACACATTATATGTTTTTTAAATACTAAGCCTAAAATTCATTATTTCACAAAATGTGTCTCTTGTATTTTTTTTTTAATGTAACACCCTGTATATTTTTCTTTCGTTTGAATGGAAATTTTATAAGCTTTATAAAAATATATAATACTTGATATGTATTTTAAATAATAAACCTAAAATCCATAATTTCACAAAATGTGTCTCTATACGACACTTTTGATGAGTCTAGTCAAAGACAATACTACTACGTAGTAGTATTGTCTTTGGTCTAGTATAAGCATTGTCTTTTAAACAACGGTATAAGTATTAGCAGGCAGAGACTATTAAAGACAATGGAATGGTAATTTTTTATTGGCAAGACCTTTCAGTGGCAAAATTTATATTTTCTGTGTAATATTGTATTTTTTGCGATGGCTCAAAATGAAAATTATCAATATTTTGAAAAATATGACATGTTAGTCTGCTTTATACAGATCAATGAAAACTTCCGTGAAGCTTCTCAGCTATATTCCAACAAGTTTGTTCGAATATTTATTTACCTTTTGACTTATTTGGGTTTATTTTTTTAAGTATCATTTTAATTTATAGATATTCCGAAAGAATGCATCCTGATCTTTTAAAGTTTTCCGGAATAAAGAAAAAAATTGGTAGAACTAGGAACGTTGCCTCCGCCCTTACCGCGATTTTGCTTATTATCCGTTTTTGGTAGGGGCCGGATAAACGTTCCATGTTCTCTTTATTCCGGAAAACATTAAATGACCAGGTTGTCTTCTTTCAGAATATCCGTAAATTAAAATGATACTTAAGTAAAAAATAAACCTAAATAAGTCAAAATTTAAATAAATATTCAAACAAACATATTGAATAATAGTTGAGAAGCTTCACGGGAGTTTTCACTGCTCTGTATAAAGCAGATAACATGTCATATTTTTCAAAATATTCATAATTTTCGTTTTCAACCATCGTAAAAAATACAATATTACACAGAAAATACGACGAGGACAATGACTATGACCTAGGATATTGATCGCCAACCTTTTTTATGTGTTGAACTACTTTGATAATTTTGGAATAAATAGTTAGTCGTAGGCGACGTAAGTCAACCTAAATGATATAATGCGCAGTTGTATTCGACATACATGTATTTATTGATGTGTAAAGATCTTACGCGACAGTATGAGGGTAAATCTCGGGAAAATGGACGGAAGTGTGTAAGGGGATGTGACATCATAACCCATGCGCAGACAACGCTGCACTAGAACGGTGATGGTGATGCGCGCCGATGACAGCTTGATGAGCTTGACATTTTTGTAATGGCCGCTTTGTTTGATTGTGCTGTTTACGTGTTTTTGTGGTTTATAGTGCGATTATCATAGTTTTCCACCTTGAGGTATTGACTTTCATTAGCGATTAGAGTGCATATTATGAATTATTATGATAATTTGTTGCAAGCATGTTCAATGTGGTTGCTCGATGGAAGGCAACCTCTTTGTCCTTATATGTATTATTTGCATTTGTCATTCAGTTGAAGTTGAACGTATTATGCTACTTTCGATTCTTTTTGCTTTCATTTGAGAATAATTACTCAGAAATATTAATCGAAAGTAGCATTAGTGCAATTATGTTTATATTAAATTTAATAAATGGGAAGAATCATAGTCTGTTTGGCCATTTAGTTTTGCAATGTTACTTCTTTTAGTGATATTGATTCGTCATACTCGTCTGTAAGGAAAATATAGATCTAAACCAAATAAATAACATTTTTAATTATATGCGAGTATTTATTTAATTGAACCTGTAAATTTTGAAGAAATAAAGAAAAAAAAGGCGGGTAATTTGAATTGAGCGGTCAAACGACAGCGCCCGTTCCGCGCGCCATCTGCGTTCATTTCCCTTGTAGCGAGACAAAGAAGGCATGCTAGCTTTCTCTCTCTCGGAAGAATTATTAACATTGAGTTGCGCGTATGTCCTTTGTCTCCGAAAATTAGTTTAAAATACCTGCTGAATAAATGTTTACATTTCTGGGTGCGTGAAAATTTATCTTCTATTAGGGAGAGTTTTGGTTTTCATGACTATCATAATTTAGCATCCGGTTAAGCTCGCCCTTGCTTCACGTTCTATAACTAGTGTGGGTAAACTCCTTCCGTAAGAGGATTTTTTCGCTTCTATGGCTGTGTACGGTAAATTCACGTAAACCAGTAATATTGCGATATGATTTGTCGATTTGCTTTGAATATTGCCGTGACCGCTGCGAAGATTAGAATACATAATACACCATAGTTTTTCAGTATATCCATTTAAGTATCTTCAAGTAGGTGCAGTTGGTAGGATTGTATTAGTGCCTAAAATTTAGTCGATGTGCGAATGTGCAGAGTCTTGGGAATCAAAATTGCCCTTTTAAATATAACTGACATGCTTTTCAGGTGTGTTCGTGTTCGCTTTGCTCATTGGTCAGATAAGGGACATTATTTCTACAGCGACAAGGTCAAAAACAGAGTATAGAAAACTAGTGGATGAAACGCTGGAGTATATGAGACGGATGAACTTGCCACAAGAAATGCAACGAAGAGTACAACTTTGGTTCAGTTATACATGGGAAACGCAGCACACCTTGGGTATAACGATAATATTTATTACATTCAAATTCTGTTATATTGATTAAATAATTTTACTTAAATTTATTTGATTTTGTGCTAAATTTACAATAATACTTACTAATATTGATTTTTAAGATGAGAACAATATAATGGACTGTCTGCCACATAAGATGAAAACCGACATAGCCATCAATGTTCATATAAATACGTTAAGTAAAGTAAAATTATTTGCTGATTGCGATGAAGCCCTCAGAAGAGAGCTTGTATTAGAACTTAAAAGCGTTATATATTTACCGGATGATATAATATGTAAAAAGGTAAGACAATATTAAACCTAATTTTACCAAATATCGAGATTAAATTATCCTTTTACTTATTATGCTACTTAGTTTGTTAATAGTATCAGCAAATTTGCATTAGTCCAATTTTTTCAATCCTAAAAAGTTTAAAAATAATTCGCAATATAAAATATCGCGGATCTACAATTTTGTGTAGGAACAAATAATATATTTTGTATTTTGTTTGCGCAAACTAAAGTAAAGTAGGTAGCGAATTATTCTAGCCTAGGTAGAAAATAGTATATTGTGTAACTAGGAGGAAAAGCAAAACATTCCTGGACGACTGTGGTAGTTGCTGGACGAGGCGCAGCCGAGGCCAGCAACACAGGAGTCCAGGAATGTGTTTTTCCTACGAGTTGCACATACTATTTTTTATCCGATCGAAATTAATTAGAATACGTACTTATATAAATAGAGCCAAATATTACTCTAAATAAAAACGGTGTTTTAAATTTAAACTCAACATAATATCAAAGTTTTGAATCGAGCGAGCTTGAAGTTTATTACGTAGCTACCGAAACTACAGCTAAATGTTACTTTTGATAGACGTCAGATCTGACAAACAAGGTGTTTGAATATGACAGAAATGTTACATTCCCGGCCTAGGACGGGAACGTTATATTCCCGGACAGTTATTTTCTATTCTTGTACAGTTATTCCATGTTGCCAAGCAACGAATACAATTTACTGCAATCATGACTTTTGCGGTGAGAAAACACCTCGGAAAGGTGTCGTTTTTCGTCCGATCGGATGAAAAGTAATATTCCCAGATTATTATATGCGAATTCCTAGCAACCCTTAACAATACCAGAATAGCGAAGCGAGTTTTGCGGCCTGTCAAGCAAGCTCAGAATGCTGTTATTTTCGGGCGATAGCAGAAAAAGTCTTGTGCAACCACTTGAGAAATATAAATAACTAAATATTGTTAAGTCTAATCTAATATCTTAACGCTTGAAAATAATAGCATGTATTCGAAGCAAAAGTTACCGGCCTGTCTGTAATTGCCTACAGCCTCGCTGCAAAAGTAGCACTTTTACTTCTAATAATACAATGTGCTATTCTAAATGCAACCGCTGGCCGCTGGCGCTGCTGCATGTCCACTTAGTATTTAAGATTATTTCATCATGATTTTGAAGACAATTTTTCGGTATTTGATGCATTTTTTGAAGTTACGTTGCGTGCAAAAACTAATCGCATATACCAGCCTACTCGATAAAATAACGATTGCTACATTATGCTATAATTTACATTATTTTAGGGTGACATTGGTACGGAAATGTATATCATACAATCCGGGAAAGTCCAAGTAATAGGTGGAAAAGATGGCAAAGAGGTTTTGGCTACATTATCGGAAGGCAGTGTGTTCGGTGAAATAAGTTTACTTGGCATTCCAGGAATGAATAGACGGACTGCTGATGTCAGGTATACTTTGTCTAAGTTTTCCAAACTAAAGATCACAATCTATATCTTTGTAAGATATGGTTAATTATTCCTTAAGGTAAATAGGATATCGTTATTTGTTACGGTTTATGTGTTATTGTATTTGTTTGAACATTTTGACAGAATGTGATATTTTCGTTCAGAAAAATGCAGTAAATATTAAAGTTTTTCCAAAAAATTACTTTAAGTAAGTATTCATATTCATAAGAAAGATATTAAATTTATGTTGCAAAAACTTTGAAAAGTAGAACTGAATGCCGAAGAAATTTCAATGATTTTCGTAATCTACAATGCAAAAACCTAAATATACCAAAATCCTTAAAACTACACTTTCCTTCTGTTAATACTCCGAGAAGACAAATTAACCACTTTTGGTGGGTGCAAGTTCTTCAGATTTTACGTTTATAACGAATTTTGATTAACGTGGGAATGCACTGACATGTTAAAGTAACGTTTTTCATTATTTTGAATGACGTATAATGTTGGATCGTTAAGTATAGTTTGACGTGCGCAAATAAGAACATAAGAACTTTTTTTGGCGTTCACTTAGGGCATGGGCACTGTCGCCCTCATTTTGAGTATGTCTATTTTCTAAAAATCTGTGAATAATAGAAAAATCCAATTTTTGCGCAGCTACCCAGTACATAGCATAAATAAACCGGTGTGGAACCGCGCAGTTGTCGCTGTAAAATATAGCTTGGGTAGCACCACCTTTACTTTTATCTTTTATGTAGTCTAGTATAAAACTTGCAAAACTGCTCCCTTGTTTGCAATTAATTCGTGCCAAATGTAACAAAAAGCATTTGTATTTACAATATTAAAGGGAGTAAAGTTTAAGGTACAATACTTCAATTTATAGTAGAATATTTAAGGGAGTTACTAAAATCTTTCGTAAGTCGTAGCATGCCTTGATTCAGAATGTTGTCTTCCTGATCTAACACCTTATCTTCATTTTTGAGTTTTCGAACCATTTCCTTATTATTTATATGTTTTGGTATCTTGAATGTTCACTTGAAGATATTTAGGTGAAGTGTTTTCTTATATAATGTGAATCCAGTACTGGTAAGCTATCAATGTGTTGCCTTATAAACTTTCGGACTTTTAACATTGAAAATGTTTCTGTTTTCCTAATATAGGGCTTCAAAGCGTGAAAAAGTGCATGCTACATTTGCCATATTCATGACGTCATACGCGTGACAGACAGGGAGGAATTGAAATATTAACATTAAATTTGATTATAACGTATCGGAACCGGTTCAAATGACTAAAATAAATTGGAACTAACTGAAACTAACCGAAAGTTTTTTGAACAACTAAGCAAAAGCGCCAAAACGGGTTAAAATGTATCGGAACATGTTACAAAAATTAAAGTAATTTAAAACTAATCAAAACGAACCGAATTTTGGCGACTAACCAAAACTAACCAAAAACATTAAATTTGATTATAACGTATTGGAACCAGTTCAAATAACTAAAATAAATTGGAACTAACTGAAACTAACCTAAAGTTGATTGAACCACTAACCAAAACTAACCATAAGCGCCAAAACGTATCGAAACAGGTTACAAAAATTAAAGTAAGTTAAAACTAACCAAAACGAACCCAATCTTGGCGACTAACGAAAACAAACTACAAACATTATATTTGGTTATATACGTTATGAACCGGTTCAAGTGACTAAAATAATTTGGAACTAACTGAAAGAAACCGAAAGTTTATTGAATGACTAACCGAAACTAACGAAAAGTAACTAAAAGCACCAAAACGGGCTAAAACGTTACAACCGATTACAAATTTAAGGTAAGTTAAAACTAACCCAAATTAACCGAACTTTGACGACTAGCCAAAACTAACTAAAATTGCTTATAACGTACCGGAACAGGTTCAAATGACTAAAATATATTAAAACTAACTGAACTTTAGCGAAAGTTGATTGAACGACTAACTAACCAAATGCACCAAATCGGGCTAAAACGTATCGAAATAGATTAAAAATATTGAAGTAAGTTTAAACTAACCCAAATTAAATTAAGTTTTGGTGACTAACCAAAACTAACCAAAAACATTAAAAACGCTTAACGCTTAAACCAATTCAAATGACTAAAATAAATTGTAACTAGTTGATTGAACAACTAACCAAAACTAACCAATAGTAACTAAAATTAAGACTAACCCAAATTAGCCGAATTTTGCAGACTAACCAAAAATAACCAAAAACACTAAAATTGTTTATAACGTATCGGAACTGGTTAAAATGATTAAAATAAAATAAAACTAACTGAAATATACTGACAGTTGACTGAACGACTAAGCAAAACTAGCCAAAAGCACCAGAAAGGGCTAACACATATCAAAACATATTAAAAATATTAAGATAAATTGATGCTAACTTTAATTAACCGAATTTTGGCGACTAACTAAATTTAACTAAAACATTAACATTGGTTATAACGTATCGGAACCGGTTCTAATTACTGAAAGAAATTAAAACTAACTAAAACTAATCGAAATCTGATTGAATGAGTAACCAAAACTAATCAAAAGTGACCATAAACACCAAAAAGGGCTAAAACGTATCGAAACTGATTTAAAGTACCTACTAAAATAAGTAACTAACCCAAATAAACCGAATTTTCGCGACTAACTAAAATTAACCAAAAACGTTTAAATTGGTTATAACGTACCGGTTCAATTGACTAAAATAAATTGGAACTGACTGAAAGTAACCGAATGTTGATTGAATGACTAACCAAAAGTAACTAAAAACACCAAAACGGTCTAAAACGTATCGAAATAGATTAAAAATATTGATGTAAGATAAAACTAACCCAAATTAACCGAATTTTGGTGACTAACCAAAAACATTAATGTTTTAAGGTCATTAAGGCGTTGAATCGATCTAATAACTTGCGATAAAATTATATTTGGAAAAAGAAAAAGGTTTTTTTTAACAAATATTTCTAGCAGAAAAGGTGTACTTTTTCTATAAGAATATGGACCTATCTGAAATTCGCCAAAAATCGAGTTACAATGTTCTTATTTATGCACGTCGATGTATTAGCTCCAAAAATGTTCTTAATATTCTTGTACGTAAAAACGCTAAAATCTTAAGCAGCACCACAATGACTATTCAAGAAATATTTCATAGTATTATTGATTATTCCATAGAAATAACCAAAAGTGTTCCTTCAATAAGCATTATTTAAAATAACATATCTGTTTATTAATATTTGTAGATCATTCGGATATTCAAACTTGTTTGTGCTAGATAAGGCTTCCCTCAACCAAGCTCTGTCGCATTACCCTGAAGCTCAAGAACTGCTCAATAAAAAAGCAAAAATGCTCATGAAGAAGAACGCTGCCTTGGAAATGAAGAACAATGCGATGATTGTTATCAATAATCCCACTCCACCCGAAAAGCATGCCAAATTGTTGGATACTGTACTGCAGGTATTAAAAATTAATGGAATAACGAATTTAATTAGCTTACTATGAGATAGCTATATTATATTCATAATTCAGTGTGCCAAAATAACATATTAAGATACTTTTGGGCACCACCACGAAATTACGACGACCCGCTCGCGTGAGTTAACTAATACCGATAGACCAACTCCTTTTTAAAAACTAAATTCGGTGCAACAATGTCTGCGACAATATATTTTATTAACTACTTTTACAATGGAAAATGAATTCATATATATAAGGTAAAATGCATGGTCAGCATCTCGTCTTCATCATATTCATAATTTCCTAACGTTCGGGTACGCCAAATGTCTTTTTAAACTTGTATTTTATACTATTTTCTCAATTCTTAGTTTTTCATTGAAAAAATATCGAGCGGCCATCCTGTCTTTTGTGACGTGGTTACCACTAGAGATATCTTTCAAGGCAGTGCCACAACTTTTGTTAAAGTGACTTTGACATAAAATTGTTTCTTAATATCAGTGCAACCAATGTTTGAAAAATTAAAAGAAGTACCTATCGAATAATTTTGAACACAAAATAGAAAAATATATAAACAGAACTAAAAAAACAGCTAAGAAGAGTACACCAATAGGTAGACAGGTGAACAATAACATTAGTTTATTACCGGAATGCAAGAATTGTTCATTTCGTTACAAGAAGTTTAAAGGTTTGGCGTCGGCTCAATTAAATCAAAATAATAATAATAATAATTCTATGGTACCCACGGCACTCTAGTGGCTTAAAATTATACTCGACGCACATACGGCCAGATTATCAGTTAATGATGGCAAAAGCACCTTATTGCAAAAACTTAAATACAATTACTGGAAATTCTTACTTATACATAGTCGTAAGATAACCCTATTTACAAAATCATTGAAACAATTTTATATCCGAATATTTATTCTCGCAGCTATTAAAAAAATTGGGCATCTATTAATTATCATTAGATCATTAACAAATTTATCGTTATGGGCATTAGAATAGAATAGTGATCATTAAAACGGCATTAACAATAGCATAATATCATCACAATAACATAATAATCATAAAAACAATAATAATAATAATAATAATATAATATCATAATAACATGATATGATCAAAACCCTATTTGCAAAAGCATCGAACAAATTTATATCCGAATATTTATTTTCTAGCTAATTCAAGAATTAGGTATCTTTGTCTACTATTGTCTACGTCGTTATCATCATGGGCAACACAATAACTATCATTATCAGCATCATGATTTCCTTTCCATCATCAAAATAGCCATCAATATCTTCAGAATTATCATCATATCACAATCCTATGCCACTCAATGAACGGTGCGTGTGCGGAGAAGACGGTGGACTTGAAGGGCTGTAGATTGTAGTTTTCGGGAAAGACGTTACTCGGAAGTAGGTACATTCCGTTGTTCGCAACTGAATCGTATGTTGATGAGCAGCTTGTGTCTGATGAGAGTCTCTGTTTGGCACATCTCTGGGCGGAAGTGCTAGCTCGTTCGAACACATTCCGTAGTATTGTCGATAGTAATTTGCCACTTTTCTTCGATGTTCAAGGTTATCAAAGTCTTTAGCCAACTCTGTGTCACCCACAAGAAGGACTAGTATCCTCTACATGGAGTCTTGAGCAAACGTTTGGGTGCCGAGTTCCACACATGGGAACCGTATTCCAGAGATGGTTCTTATCTGGGCCTTATAGAGCAGTAAGCTGATGAGGTGTACACAACTTTTTTACTCTATAGAGTGCTTCTAACTTTTGTGCTGCCTTAGCGATTTTGGTGGCGTGATTAGGTCAAGACATTTTGTTTTGTACGTGGATGGCCAGCAAGTTACGGATGAGGTTAGAGTCAGTGTTTGTCTTGATTGATAAGTCAGGTCCTGCGGTGTTTGTTTTTTTAGAAGACAGCTGCTTGAGTCTTTGCTACGTTAAACTGAACATTGTTTTCCTCGCCCCACTCTACAATGGCGTTCATATCCTCAATGATGGCAGCAATCTGATTTTCTCGCTCGCGTTGGGAACGAGCGGCGGTCATTAGAGTCCGCGATATAAAGGAGGATATATGAGCGCTATCGTCTTCAAAGCTGTATATAGAATTGTTTGTCCTGGCCAAGAGATCGTTGATATATAGCAGAAAGAGTGTGGAAGACCATATGAGACAATTATTAACTACGGCATTGATTTTTAAATTCCTCCGAGAGATGTCCATCAATACCAACTCTGACACTTAAATCCCTTAAGAAGTTGAAAAGCCATAGAAACAATGCTGGTGGTAGTCCGTATGCTGTCAATTTGCTTAACAATCCATCATGTCACACCACATCAAACGATTTGGATATGTCGAGAGCCACTGCACGAGGTTCGCCGTAGCTCTCGATAGCTTTAGTCCACAAGTAGATCACGTAAGTCAGGAGATCTTCCGCTGATCTGTGCTTGTGAGCCACACTGGCGAACTAGCTAATAATGCCTACCAAACGATAGTTACTTGGAATCGTTTTTTACATTTCTTCGGGATTGGTTGCACCGGAGCACATCTCCAGCTAGAAGGAAAGCATGCAGTTCTGTATGATAGGCAGAAAACTATCCATAGTGGAGCTGATAGTTCAGAAGCACATTTCTTAAGCACTATTGCGGGAACGCCTTCCGGTCCTGTGGCCTCGTCAGTGTCTAGGTTTTTGAGTAATCGTTTCATTTCGCGTTGGCAAAATGCCAGACCTGGCATTGAGGGGCCTTTCCTTGAGGATCTAAGGTAAAATTTGATGCAAACATTTCGGCAAGAATGTTCGCTTTTTCCTTGGCCGTTTCCGCTATTGAGCCATCATATTTGGCCAGTGGTGGGATTGACGTCTTTGAGAGACCCTGATTGACAACTTTCTCAACTTACGAAAAGAATGTTGATCCGTTGGGAGAGTTGAGAAGCTTGTTCTTGATCTGCTCGTTATATTCCTCCTTGCTCTCGTCAATGGTCTGCTTGCACTGGTTTCTAGTCCTGATTAATATATTTCGATTTTCGGCTGTCGGATCTCGGAGTCATTTGCGGTAGGCGGCATTTTTAACACTGACCGCTCTTAAGCAGTTCTTCCCAAACCATGGTTTACTGTCTGAGATACGTTTCATAAAAGAAAGGATGAAAGCTTCCATTTCAGCTAGGATAACTTGAGTTATCTCATCAGCAGATTCAGAGATGTTTTGATTCTTAAGGCCGACATTTTTCCAAGGAAAAAAAAACTGGCGAAGTTTTCGTGAGTAGTGCCAATCTTTTAGGGATACCTGTGGCTCCTGTGTTTTGATAGCAAGTTCACAGGTTGCTGAGATAAGATCGTGGTCTGATGAACCCAACGGAGGTTGGACAGTTAGGGTATAGAGGTCCGGATTATTCATTAAGAATAGATCCAGGAGGCTAGCAAAGTCTTTTTGATGCTGAGGATCCTGGTAGGTTCGTCTAAAATGCTTTATAGCAAAAGTCTCTGCTTCTCGTCCTCCATTGTCGTTTTTGTTGGAGTGTATCAATCGGTCAATGTTATGTACGTTGAAATTTCCTACTATGGCAATTTCTGCCTTTAGATAGTTGATTTGTACAAAATCAATTTGATTGTCAAGATTTGACAAAAGCCATTTATATTGGTGTTCGCTAGGTGGTCTATACAAGCAAAAAATGAATTTGGTTGCTCGATCTGTGTTTAGTTTGACCCATCTGAGATCGAAATCGTTTGGTTCGTATGTTTCTTCTCGTTAACAACATAAATCGTTTTGTATAAAATCAGTTAATCCAGAGTTATGTCGAAATCAGGAGGAGTGAAAGTCCTATCCGAGTATGTTCAAGTGAACATGTGTTGTGCTTGATTTCACTTTTGTTTCTGATAGAGCTAAAATATGATGCTTATTTGATGTTATGTGCTGGTGGGCTGAGTTAATATTTATGTTGATGCGTCTTATATTGCAGAAGTCCAATCGCGGTCTATTTTCTATTTTGGAGACCTTTAGCCCTGATGGTCCCCCCAGGCCAGCCTTCACCCGGAGATCCGAATGGGAGGCTATTTTACCTCCGGATTATTTTGATCTGGGCGGCGCCATGATGCAACATTTCTTCTTTTTCAACCTGGGAACTGGATCACAATGACATGGATACGAAACATGAATCACACGCCATTTCACGCCATCTAAACCAATGTGGTGGTATATCACCGGGCGATGAGGGTGGACCACATCTACCACTGTCTGCATATCTATCCTATCACCACTTTGTTAAATTTTATTTCTCCTTGGTTTATTTTGCTTAAATGTTACCAAAGCATCCAGTTCAATATATTTTAATTCGTGTTAACTCTAGACGTGTTCCTGGAGGGCTGTTGCTTTAGATGTTTGTAGCTCTTGTGACCTACCTCTAATACATCTTGTGAGAGTTGGCGATTGGTAAAGATAGATACTTAATGATATCATGTCTATGCAGTAAGAAATTATGCACACTGGCCCTCATTTTATAGTAATTATAAAGTGAAATGGCCATATGTGCTATTTTATTACAATACCCTTTGAATTTCATCTCGTTTATACAATGATCGAGAGTATATTTGAAAAGCGAGTTATTGAATTTTCGTCGATGTCAGTGATTTTTGAAACTAATAACGGATTACTGAACAATTTTCGAGCCGTGTTTCCATAATTGTTGTTGCTTCCCCCTTCACCCTTGTTTTGGCTGATCTACGACGAGACCCACTTCCTTGTAAAAAAGGAAACTGATTCTGCTTTTTTGTTCGTTGATCTGCTTTTTTGCTTCCTCACCTCTTGTTGGCTTTTGTATTAACTCTAATTTGTATGATATATGGAGTAAGTATTCATAATATCTGAGATACGCATGAAGCACATATATTCAAAATTTGTTTGTGCTCATATCGTAGACTCCATTCTCTAATTCAGGCCGTTCATGTTTTTTGGAGTGGCCTTACATACATTGCAGGCTTGTGTAGATGAAGTTTCCATTGAAGCATTGACGGTTTTCTTGTATAAGCTGATATATTAAGGGAATATATAAATGCCAATCTCCTCTTTCATAGTTTTGCCGATTTCTTTTTTTAATTTCAATGAAATTGGGCGGCAATATTTAATGGATGATATGCTCATATTTTTCCAGAATATCTTTTTACTGATTTCGTATTATACAGATACTTGTGCTTAAAATTTTATTTCAATGGGCAAAATCAGAATTACTACCATCCAGGCCCCATCTATAAAATACGCCGATAGCCTCATAGTCATCAGAAAGGTTTTCTATAATCATATCGGGCTTCACCTGTATTAGACGTTGAACAGGTTAGTCAAGAAGATATAATAACATCACTACTTCGTCTACCGTTAAACTAATATATTGAGGATGGCGCTTCTTCTTTGCCTGTTCTATCTGGTGATAAGAGGGATAAATTTAGCACCTGCTCAATATCACATAGTTAACTAGTCTTCTTTTGTGAGACCTAAATCCATTATAAGACTTAAAGTTTCATTAGGACTATATGACTCTACTGGCACAGTTGATGATGCGCCAGCATCATGCACCTTTATCATTTAAATTTTTATTTTAATTTTTTTTTGAAGAAGTGGTTATGGCTAATTGTAATTGCGTTTCTTTTCTCAGCTCGATTTCGCAGCAAAGCATAGCTTTTCTGTAGTGGTGTATTGGTAGACGACTATCTGGAAACGTCAGGTTTCCGTCCAGCCATTCATGGTTCTTAATACAAAATCGGTCACGCTAGTTTCGTGACATATACAGTGTGTCCAAAAAAGTATGCAACATATGGGAAACTTTTTTATTATTGGTTTCTCAGAAAATTTTATTCTTGATAAAAGTTGGTGCTTGCGCTAAAACAGTAAATGAGTATTTCAAATTTTCCGTACTGCTTTTAGTCTTGGCGCAAATGTCATTTTTCCGAAATAGCGTCAAGAGTAAAGTACCTTAATTTATAAAGATACAGTAAAATCATATAAAGAAAAGTTCTTCCAAATTAAAAAAGTAATCTAAATATGAAATTTGAGTTAAGTACATCAACTTTTAATTTTTCTTTTTTTTTCTCGATTTTTTCTTAAACGTTACGCCACTGGAGAATATTTTGTTCTTTTGTTATTAGTATACTTGCCAAGTAACTTTAAAATTTATTTAAGATAGAAATTAGTTACATAGTTGCATAATGTTGCAGTTTTTCCAGAGATAATAGCCAGTTTAGGTATCAGTGTGTTGCAAACACATTTAAACACTTTTGATTTAAAAAATTTTCCACTCAAAATCATGAATAGACTCAACTCTTTTCATTTCATGTAAAACAACTAATAATTTATTTATATTTTGCACCCGATGAGTAAAATATGCCCAAGTATCCTAAAAAGCCATATAAAATATTTTTGGCCTTGAAGAGTAGGTCATGCATTTGGAATAAAAACAAATAAATAGCAATAATTTTACTTCGCTCTGACATATGAAATTAATTATTATTTAGTCAGTCATTCCAATTGTATTTTGTAATAATTATTGTGGACAATTATTTAGGACCAAAATTGTTTAAATGTGTTCGAGAAAAAAAGGGAAATGAAAAATTGATGTACTTAACTCAAATTTCATATTTAGATTACTTTTTTAATTTGGAAGAACTTTTCCTTATAAGATTTTGCTGTATCTTTATAAATTAAGGTACTTTACTCTTGACGCGATTTCGGAAAAAATACATTTGCGTCCGCACTAAAAGCAGTACGTAAAATTTTAAATACTCGTTAACTGTTTTAGGGCAAGCACCAACTTTTATAAAGAATAAAATTTTCTGAGAATTTAATAATAAAGAAGTTTCCCATATGTTGCATACTTTTTTGGACACACTGTATTTTGTTCACAGATTTTATCTGTTTTAACAAGTACACAGATGATTCATTAATACCTAAGTTCAGCAGTAAGTATTTCACAAACTGTTCGTTACACTGTAGTGAAGAAAAGTTATAAAATTGTGCGTTCTTTAACACTCTAAAAAGTTCGCTTCTAGTTATTTTGCTTTCTCGTAAAACGGTATCGCCGCGACTACATGAAAAACAGCGATTGATGTAATAATCGGAGAGGTGAGGGGATGTGTTTTGTAATCGCTAAGTATAGTTCTTTCCTAGGATAGAAAGAGATGGCGGAACTCGGTGGAACTGTTTTTTATAAGTCTAGTCAACGCAAATAATACAAATAAAGTGAAGTAAGAACATATTAAAAATAACTTATTATTTTTTCTCCACAGTTTACAACTATCTAAGAAAACAACAATAACTCTTTATAGTATGTATGTACGCCTGACGCCTGACTTTCCATGCTACAAACTTTGGCACGTTAAATACTTACCAGCTGAACAGACATCAAATGTCGACAGACTTCCAACCACAACCGACTTCCGGGGGTATGGGTGTGAGAAATTTCAATTTTGTGTACCCATGCCCGGCTATTTATGGTGTGTTCAGAAATAAAATTCTTGAAAGTTAATACGAGCCAGTTATTATACAAGTAATAAATACTTTTCTTTAGTTCACAATCCTATTTTGTCGTCGTATATTGGTAATCTGGCCGTATGTGCGACGGTACCAACTAATGGCAATGAGAACAAAAACTTACTTACGCAATTGCTCTAAATAATATATTGCTTCATCTAAAGTAATATCTGAGCATAATTATTATAAAATTGATGAGAATGATTTACTTATTATTAAAAGTTGAAGTTACAAAAAAACTAGCTACTCAGTTAGGGTCAACAAAACTTTAGTTAGTTTCTATATGAAATACTATATCTATTATGATAATTTACAAAGAAAATAACTTATTAAATTAAAAAAACAAACGTTAAACAGTCGTAGAACGTAAAATAAATAGCTTGTTATGCAAGAAGCATGGTTACTAATAATTTTCTGTAGTAGTACACTAACACAGAGTTTTATCCACAATACAGGAACAGAAATTTTGTACTGGACGCGCGTTTCGCTAACCATGTTAGCATCATCAGGTTATTATTAGAGTTTTAATCACCTGCTGATGATGCTAACATGGTTAGCGAAACGTGCTTCGAGTGCAAAAATTCTGTTTCGGTATTGTGAATAAAACTCTGTTTTAGTGCATTTTGCCGAAGGTTTCAACCCCGAACATAGAACCAATCTAAGCACATAATTTGTCGACATTAATATTTTAAATTATTTCTTTAAGAACCTTACATTTTCACTTATAACGTTAATCGTCATATGAAACTAACCTAAGCTAATTATCAAAAATGTAAACTTACAAGTTGTACAAGTAAAGCAAATGAAAATAAATCGTAAATAAATATGTCAATTAACAGAGAGCCTGAAGTATAGTAAACGAATATAAACAGTAAGTAATTAGTTCCTAAACTAACCAAAACATGATCATGTTCCTTTCATACCTCTTGAGTCCACTAGGACGTAATACCAACTAGCGATATGCTAGTCGCAATGCCCGTGAAATCTAGCTTGTTATACAAATAGTAAATTCTGATAAGAAAATTTTTATTACTGCCTTAAATTAAAAGTGTAATAAACTAATGCTAAAGTAATAAACACGAAAATAAACAACGGCAAAGAAAAAAACAAGTCTTAAATTCAGGCTTTTTCAGAGAAATGTATCTTACTTTATGTGAAATTAGGTGGGTAAATAAAAAAAGTTTAAGTGCTCACTATAACGGCATTGAGAATGAACCAGTAACTAAAGTATGAAAAAAATTGCTCTTCTAGATTTCACGGTTCGATCAGCTGAGTTAACCAAAAGGAACTTATGGGCTGCACTCCAGGCAAGTTCAAGGAGGACTCTTCACATAGAAACACAAGAGACTCCTCGTACAAGAAAAAAACCTGTTACATATTTAAGGTTTTTCCTTAAAACCCACACACCGTTCTGCAAAAAAAATGAAAGAAAAATAACAACCATTCACATGATATCATAAGATGGCGACATGTAAGAAAAGAGGACTCATTTGCGGCGAAAGCAGTAAAAAATGTCAGTTAGGCAATGATTCCAGGCACCAAAAAAAAAAACAATACACTAAAGGTGTACGTACTAACTGAGACTTAAAAATGGGCCCGGTAGGAGATCCTCCAAAAAAAAACTATCGCCTCACCACACAGTGCCGGTCACAATGATCGACTTTTTAAGAGTGTCCCTTGTTTCATTTCTATCGATAAAGAAGACAGAAATGCTTCTTCTCAAAGTTTAAAATAGTCAACCCCCTAAGAGCTACACTTTACATGTCACACATAAACAAGACTTCCTTGTCAATATTTGAAATAATCTCTCAACATTTTGACTGGCTAAATCCTATCCAATTTAAATAAATACCCTGGTCTTAAAAAGAATAGGTCCTTAATTAGTTCTCCTATTATTTCACTAAAACGTGTGTGCTAATTAGCGTCACTGACTGGATAACTGCCCACTCGCCGTAAGTACGTTCGACAGTCCTACTCAAGTTTTCCGGACAACCTGTTCTCACGAGCTATGAAGACATCCGAGATCCGAAACCACTCACGTTTTGTGACCTTTCCTATTCCGCTAAGTGGCAATAAATCGTCTATATCGTACTTGTGACCTTAAAATGTTAGTTCGTAGCACACTACTCGAACTGGTAGGAATATAGGATTAACAGAACGTGGCTTACTACGATAGATGCGAGATAAAATGTCAGTTCAAGGCGTTGGTCGAGACGGTTCCAGAGATGTCAATCACAAAAAAAATGAGCGAGTCTGCTGGTACTCGAAACACTGATAAACATATCCTATATTGACATCATCGACATGAAAATCTAAAGCCGGCTCCAGCCGAATAACTAGAACGTCACGGCCTAGAACCTCATCTCCACACTCACAATGTTCACAGTTGTGTTCGCGCCTTTGTGGAAAATTGACGAAAGAAATGTAGCACCACGCTTCGGGGCCGAGAACTCTTTGAAGCGGGCAAAAAGACCGACTTGAAACGGGAAACAATCCGTGAACATCCGTGAACTCGGGTGGTCACGGCGTGAGGCTTAATGCCACCTTAGGCCGCTTGCCACACTTCACGCATAGTTCCCGCTTCGCTCACTACAGGGCCGCAACGAACAAAAACTAACCAAAACTAACCCAAGGCATGCCCAAAATCAAGCAAAAACTTTTTACAAATATAACCTCAAGAAAATAAAAATGGAATTAAAACTAACCGTAATAATCAACCCGAGCGAAGCCGCGTGTAAACGCTAAAAGTGTCCTATGTCCTTTACAATACTCTTGAAAATATCTTTACAAAATTTCATGATGATCGGTTGAGTAGTTTATGCGTGAAAGCGTAAGAAACAAGCACATTCGTATTTGTAATATTTATTAGTTAGGATTCTTTAATAATACACTGCACAAATTCGACGCGAAAATCTAATGCCACCAGGAATTACATGAACCTATAAACACAATAAGTCATCTTGGGGCGGCATCCTTTGTTTTGGGAAAACCAATAACCAAATTTTGCAAATTTTAGAAGAAGCTATGTCTCAATATTGTTTTAAACGTCTGGGCATCTGAATAATACTTTTGACAGTTCATTTGATTTCAAATATGCTTTTTATCGTCTAAAATCCATTTAAAAATGATTGTAAATGACAAAATTGTAAAACAATCCGAAATTTCCGGCCTTTTTAGGCCGTAGCTTCGGACGAATTTGTCGGGGATTTTGAAGCGAAACTTCAGTTTAAATTCAACCGTCTATTAAAAATAAGCTGTGCTACGGATCCAAATACACTGCTAATATAATATAGGTAATGAAAATCTTATACTGCCCTAGCGGCTAGCTTTTTAGAAACGCCATTTGAGTCGTTGCAATCGTGGCCGTCCTGGATTAGCTTGCTCCTCAATGCGCACGGGTTATAATGTTACATCGTTTTACACCTTCCGTCGCCACATTTCCGTCCCCACATTTCCCGTTCAAGTTATGTATTTTATAATATTAAAAAATTAAGGGACTATTTAAGTGAAAATCAAGTTAAGACATTATGGACATGCATATTATCGACACATAATTGGAGTTTAAGTTCTTGAATTTTTGTTTTTATTTAAGGCATATGTTTATCCTTCTTCACCATTTTCTCGGGGATGATGAAATTAAAGAATACAGATCGTCAAGTCACTCTAACGAATTATTATTAGATTTTAGAGTAATTAATTTTTTAACTAACGCGAATTGCATATCGTAAGAAGTTGATAAAATTCGCCTCTCTTCTAGAACTGAAGTTAGAAAACATTTGGTGGATCATTTATTAAATACTCCAGATTTTATCTATCCTTTCTTGGTAGCCATATAAGCTTTTTGTCCATTTGGCATAGTTCGAAAACCAATAATTATCAAAACGCAATTTTTAGTAGCAAGTGATAATTAGGACAGTAGGTCCCAGTTGCTTTTAGTTGGGTGTGTCAGTTGTTCCCTATTCAGAAAATCATTTGGTGGGAACTTAGATCGCGGCATCAAACTTAACAAGGCAATAAAAATAGTGTTATTTTCAACTTAAAAGAAATAGAAATGAACAATCAATAAACAAGAGATCACGAAAGTGGCTAATGTCACGTCCAGGCAGTGGCGGATTTACCCGGTAGGCCCGGGCCTAGGGCGGCCAAATTTAGGGGCGGCCCCAATCGTGTCAAAAATACTATATTACGTACCTAGGCCAGTAAAGTAAGGGGCGGCTGATAGCTTGGGGCCTAGGGCGGCCGAGACTGCAAATCCGCCACTGCCGTCCAGGTGATGTGATAAAAAGCGGGCTGTAATAAAATGTATGTCAAATAATCGAATTGCATGTATTAAAAGAAGAATCGTGGATAGAAGTTATCTAATGCAATTAGGCCGTATGTTTATTTCTCATTTAGCTACCTAATACAACGTATTTCCAATTCAAAAAAAGCTTCATGAGCCTTTAAATATAAATATTCCATGCATTTTAAATTTTTACATATTTTTATATATGTTTCGAGTCTGAGAGAACAAGAGATATCTGAGGAGGGTTCATGTTATAAGAAAGGTTAGCTGCCACTGAATTATAGCTTTTGGTTTTAAGTGCTTGTAAATTAGTACTAAAATTTGTAATAGGATCATTTACTGAGGTATCTTCATATAGAAGTATCGCAAATTAGTTCTGGAATGGTTCTATGCATATCCATTTTGGTGTATTTTTTTAGAATAATTGAATGTATACTCATATCAGATATCCGTTTTAAAATATAATATGAAATTCCATTATGTTACTTAACTGTTTTAGCTTTATAAAGCATGCTTGACTATTTTATTACCGTTGTAGGTTTTACCATCAGACTCAAAAACACATAGACTTCTTAGGTATGGCAGTCGACAAGCTCCCCGAAAAAGGCCCGAAAATGACAAGTTCAAGTACCGAAACAGTTTGCCGACCATAAAAAATTACTCAGGATTGGACCAAGATGATAGTAGCTCAAATAACCAAATAAACAATATGTCAAGCACAGATGGTGAGATTGAGAGCGAAGAGTCTGACGAGGCTGAAGCAGAGGCCAAAATAACAGTGCATAGAACCCTAAGTTAGTGAACTAACAAAATTTCTACTTCATTTGATACTAACATTTTTTTAGAGAATTTCGGAATTAATACTGGAATTAGTATTGTAACTTTGCAGGACAATAAAATAAATGCTTAGTAGTTTTTTTTTAAAGTGATTCAGCATGCAAAGTGCTTTGATTATATTATTTTCCTTCATTATCTATGACTTGAAAACTTAATATGAAAGATTCAATACGCGATATTTTGTTACACATTTATATTGACAAATATTTAAACAAAATCCAGTATTTTTGTCCTGAATATTCCTCTCTTAAAATTTCAATACTCATTTATTTTTTTTGATATTCTAGAAAACGTCAAAACCGATAAAACCCTGCATGTTTTGCATGAGCCACATAGTAATAGAATAATTAAATATGATATAATTTTTGAAGATAATATCTAATGGTGTGTAAGTGTATCGAGAAGAAAATAGAAAATATTATTTTTATATTCATTTGTCCTGAAGCCGAAGCTTAAAATGTTTTCATAAAATATATTTTGTATATCTAAACAATGGATAGTATTGTAACTACTATATATAATGAAAGTTAGAATAGGTACTGTTATCTTTGTAGTAAATAGAACTGATATTTTTCAGATGTAACTAAGCAATGTTTAAAAATAAATAAAATATATTCCTATAAATATCCAAGTTTTTCTTTTGTGTATGGCAAAATATAATAGCAAGTAAAAACAACTTAATGTCCAGAATTTTATAAATGGTAGAAATAGGTTTATTAATATTTTAATGCTCCCCGACTTTTTACAATATTTTGCCAGCTTTAAATTATAGGTAACATGGCGGGCGACGAGCACGCTTCTGAAAACGAAACTATTTACTAAACATAGTAAATACTGCAAGAAAACAGTACCTACCACCGCGACCGTTGTAAAATGCTCTGTGTGCAACCCTTCATCTCTCCTGTGCGCCAAGGGTGGCAGGCTTGGTTGTAATAGGATAAGTTTCTAATAATAACATATTTGAAGTTCTGCATGACTGAGCTTAAGTCAACAGAAAAAGCAAATAGGTATGTACCTACAAATGATCTGCTTTTCGCAACGGATCAGATTATTAAAATTAAGGATTTTATCATAACATAGTTAAAAAGCAAAGAAGCTATATTAATGGATAATATCAACCTATTAAAAGAAAAAGGGAACAGTATTAGCAGTAAAACAATAAATCCTGCTAACGCAAATGCACCATCGACTTGGATGCTCCTCCCCAGGCCAAAACAACTACCAGCGCAAAATACTCCTCCGAAAATCGAAAGGAAGTCTAACCTCAAACCACATAATATTAATAAACAAATAAATCAAAATCAAAATAATGTTAATCATAAAAAAGGCATCAATGCTGGTGTAAATATGTTCTATATTGTTGTGGAGGATTCATTTTTACCTTGGAATTGATTGTCTTTGGCTCCACAAATGATTAAATTGGCTTGAATTGTTATAGAGCCTCTTCGGCCCAGGCTCCAGGATGTAAACTGCACAAGTGCAAGTTTAGTGACCCTAATGAAATGTGTACCTATATATCAAAAATGTGGAACGATTCACGATTTTGCGTGTCATCCTTGCGCTTCGGCGGTACATATACTAAAATTGGAACGATATAGAGAAGATTAGCATGGCCTCTGCGCAAGGATGACACGCAAAATCGTGAAACGTTCCACATTTTTGATATATAGGAACACATTTCATTAGGGTCACTATACTTGCACTTGTGCAGTTTACGTCCTGGAGCCTGGGCCGTAGAGGCTCTATAACAATTCAAGCCAAGTTTAATCATTTGTGGAGCCAAAGGCAATCAATTCCAAGGTAAAAATATCAATGGCGATATTTTGCAAGCTCAGGGAGCGAACAGAGTGCAAGAATTAATTAATCTAGAGGAAGATTTAGAGCCAAAGCCAAAGTTTTAAACTATAACAGAAGTGGTTGACAGACGGTAGGCGGACGCAGGAAGGGCAAAAAGTTCGTGGTAGGGTTACCATCTTAGAATTTGCAAAACTATAACCTGAATGTCTAAATCCCCGGACATTTTGCTTGAAGCACCGGACGCACCGTGATATACAGGAGCGGCTAAATCTATGTTAACAATGTTGCTAAATTGCTTTGTCAATTTCTCGCTTCGCTATGGCCCTCTTCTTGCTTCGCATGCTACGGGGGCGCAACCAACGAAAACTAATCAAAACTAACCTGAGGCATGCCAAAAAATTAAGAAAAAAACTTTTTACACATAACCTTAACATGACTTGCCACTGGAATCGGACACGCGCCGTATTATAAGCACAGAATCTGACCACTACATTAAAAGACCTGTTGACAGAAATTCATGGGATCGTAAAGACATGGGTAAATCTGATACATCGTACTGCGCATGCGATAGGATTGACAACATTGTTGCTAGATTTAGCCGCTAAGTTACAGATTTTAAATTTGTATCCAATGATGCTCTGAGAAATAATAGGGCAAGTTATTCACTTTTTGCAATCTAAAATATACTTTTTGAACTCTTTATGTAACTCTAAAAACGAATGGCGAGATGAAACAAGTGCAAACAGCGCGTGAACCCAGCAAAGCAAACGAACAAATAATTTGAAATCAAGTGAATAGTAGATATATTCGAACCTATTTGTTCAAATGTACGTAAAAAATAAGATAGGCAACAGAGCGGACAGCGTGGATCTGCAATGTGCGACTGCGTCGAAAGGGCGTTCACGTAGGGATGTTCTATTAGATTGATATCATTTAGATAAAAATGTATATTAATAATGTTTTACAGTGATCGAGATTGTGTTATTTCGATGAATATACTTAGGTTAATATAGATTTTGTGGAACTTTTGATCATTATAGAAATCCCGGACGCTTGTAAAAATTTTCGCGAACGTCGCGTGGTAGGCAATAATAATGAAACCTCAAATATTATACAAGTAACACCTCGCTACATGTAACCAGACTCGCACCCGGTACCAATCCAGCAGTTCTACAGAGTATTTTACAAACTATTTTTAAGGATCCAAGTGCGAGGAGCACACCTAACCCAAACTAACCCAAACATCCTGAAGTATATGAATCAATGAAGATCACCATCAGAAAGGAAGAACTCCAAAAGGCTTGGAAACGTGAAATCTGACCAAATGGGGCTGTTATGTCGTTTTTACGAACCAAGACGGTGCTAAGCAACAATCATCCTCAGTAAATAGTGTAAGCCAGCACTTGAGTGTTTACTATTAAAATGTGCGTGGCCTCGCACGAAAACTCATGACTTTTATACGAATGTTATTACGAAGGACTTTGACATAATTGCTATGGCAGAATCATGGATATGCGAAGGCATATTTAGTAGTGAACTGTTTGACACTCGTTACAATGTGATTAGATGTGATTGATCAAATCTAAAAAAGAGGTGGTGGTGTTATTCTCGCACCTACGATATGAAGAAGCACACATTTATCCCAATTCAAATGTAGAGCTATGTGTAGGTATGATTATGAATGTTATTTTAATTTTTGTTTGAACACATTTTTACTCCAAAAACAAATTTATTGATTATGGGAGATTTTAACATGCCAAATTACTGCACAAACTGCAGCATTAATTTTTACCTTGGAATTGATTGCCTTTGGCTCCACAAATGATTAAACTTGGTTTGAATTGGTATAGAGCCTCATCGGCCCTGGCGCCAGGATGTAAACTGCACACGTGCAAGTTTAGTGACCCTCATGAAATGTGTACCTATATATCGTCAACGTTTTGATAAGCAAGTCTGCTATCGTTTTCAAGAAAGGCAAAAAACTAAAAATGAAAATGGTTAGCAAATACAATAAAACAGTAAAAAGCTCTTGCAGATTGTCAGGCTTTGAACTGACTTTGACAAGATGACAATTATAATGCCATATTTAATTACTGGTTAACTGGTATTTAGTGTGATATTGAGATGTTCTTGAAGTTTTATACCGGGTGGTGCATCGCGGTTGGAAACATAGGAAATCCCATGCAAATTTTAAACTGGTTAAATATTTGCTCCCCTGTTGACTTTAGAGCAAGGTTGTAAGGAGACTTTTTCAAGGTCTCTGTATGGTAAATACAGGTGCGAAATTTGAACAATTTTGGACAAGCCGAACTTAACTTATTTAAATAAAATTGCAGCTAATTTTTTATTAAAATTCAACAGATAATACTGCAGACACCAGCATTAATTAAACTTGTCAACCTATGATTAGTCACTGTCAAAAGTGATTTAAAAGTAAACTACCGTCAGCGAATATTAACTACGATAAGAAGATTCACTCTCCACGGCGGCACGTCAACGGTATTCTCCTTCCCCGCGCGAAAACTAGCATGATACTGGCATGTGACCTTTGGACCCGGCGCACACTGGTCGAATTTCTAGGAAAGCTGGCCATAATAAGGTTTACCAGAAATAAGACATAAAAGTTATTAAGTATTACACGTTTAATATATCGTGTTTTAGACAAATAATTGTTGAATTTTTTGCTCATCATCTGTATTTATATATAGGGAGTATCAATTATCACTAACGATAAAAATCATGTATAAAAATCATTTGTATGTTCTTAAATCGTTTTAAAAAAGGATTTTGAAAATTAAGGGCTCCTTCGTTGTAAAAAAAGGGTTTTAAATTTTTAATTCGATAATCCAAATTTATTATAAATTTTTATCTGCTGATTCAGCCAAAGTATTTATTACCTCTTTTTATAATAACATCAGTCTTGCATCAGCAATAATGATTCTACCGAAATTTCACCTTCAGTTTCACTTACTACAATATTATGGGATTAGGGGTGGGCGACAATAATCGATTATTCGATTCACTTTTAAGAAAGTACCGATTAATCGACTTATCGATTAATATTTCAGAAAATATCGATAATTGATTATTTCGATTAATCGATTATTCAGTAATTTGCTAAAATATTAAGAGTTTATTCGATTCTTGCCCACCCGTACCGATGACTTTACAACAGATATAGCTTTTAAAATTCCAATTTAATAATGCGTTGCGTTAAGGGTAATTTAAACTTGAATTTAAATGACATTTGAAAATACTTTCAGTACAACATATGAAGCAAAAAAAAAACTGAGAAACATAAATGCTCAAACAAGACAGCAGCAGGGAAAACTGCGCACGTTACAAATTTAGCCAATAAGGGATCCTCATTTCGACGCGTCATTTTCTGAAAATCTGACTACAGTTGTTGAACAGTTAGGTATAACACCAACACATAACCTCAACGGAGTGTTAGCACGTTAGCAGTATAGTACATCAGTCTTTATCTTTTTAATATGTATTTGGGCAAAACTATATGATAAGAAGGATCACTCTCCGCGGCGGCATGTCAAAGGTGTGTCTCCTTCCCCGCGCGAATACTAGTAGAATATCGGCAGGCCATGATACAAATAAAACAATCATGTTGGCAGGCGACCTTTGACGCGGCGGCCATAGACCAGCTCATCCTTTTGTCAGATTAATTTTCAAGCCTAAATTCTATAGTCGAGTCAATATTCGATATAAGATAATATTGCTATTTTTTAGTTGTATTGTATTACAAAATAGAAATGAAATATACAGTAAAATTGTGCGAAACCTTTAATCAATCTTAAAATCACCCAAAACGCCAAAATTTAATTAAATATTAAAAGATGGGGCAAATTCGAGCAACATTTTCTTCTTGATGGCTTTTGTCAGAATATTAGTATTCGGAAATATGGTGAAATCGTTAACACAAAATCAAATTTTTTTAAATATTAGTTATTACATACCTTGAGTATTGTTATCAATATGAACTAATTAAAAACGTTAACTGATTTTTGAAACATCCAGTTGAATACAAACTTTATCAAAATATTTATTTGGTGATAATAATAAAAAAAAACCATAAAGTAAGTTTGACAGGGCGCTGCAAACAATTCAGAAGATATCAATTGTGTTTTTCCAATGCCAACTGGAGTATTAGAGTGCTATAAATAATTTCGTTATAAATTTGATTAAATATACCGCAAACGAAAATATCGTTTATGGCCAGCTTTTATTTAAATTCAACCTGTGTGCGGTGCAGTTTGCTGATCGTTACCAGGCAACGAAGAAAATCAACGACGATTCCTTTGTAGCGCTTTCTGGCCATTAAGTGGGCCTTCTTGTCGTAGTTAATATTCGCTGCTACCGTTTGCAAATTTTATTTGACATTGACAAATCATAGGTTGACAAGTTTAATTAATGCTGTTGTTTACAGTATTACCTGTTGAATTTTAATGAAAAATTTGCTGCAATTTTATTTAAATAAGATAAGATCGACTTGACCAAAATTGTTCAAATTGCGCATGTGTATTTACCATACAGAGGCCTTGAAAAAGCCTCCTTACAACTTTGCTCTAAAGTCAACAGGAGAGCAAATATTTGGGCAGTTTAAAATTTGCATGGGATTTCCTATGTTTCCAATCACGATGCACCACCCGGTATATCTATAATTTGGTGTTATTCGCTTAGGAAGAATTTAATGTTTTTTGTTGAAAGGAGTAGTTAATTTTTAAGTGTCCTTTATCAACTTCAGTTTTTAACAAAGGTGCTATTAAAACTAACAGAAGTTGAAGCAACACATTCATCTTTATTTAATAAAATTAAAGCACTTTCTTTAATTTCACGTTTTTAGATGAAGGCTCCTTTGCTAAAATACTAGAAGCAGAAGCGTTCCATTGTATTCTGTGATTGTTATCAAATGCATGTTGACAAATATGTGATTTGTGGAATTGTGCATTTCTAATATAAGTTTGATGTTCTTTTATACGTTTTGATAATGGTCCACAGGTCTCACCTAAATAAAATTTATTACATTCACATGGAATCTTATAGATAACATTTTAAGTAGTTTCATTTTCATGAAGTGGTTTTGTTTTTGTTAGTTTAGATCTAAGGGTGTTTTCCGTTTTGAAAATTGTACGAATGTTAAATTTATTACCTATTCGTTTTATTTTCTCTGATAAACGAGAAATATAAGGAATAAAGAGGTTCGTAATAGGTCTATTTTGATTTTGTCTGATATTTGGTTGTTCAAATTCTATAAAGCATTTTGGAATGAAATCAATAGGATAGTTATTATTAATCAAAACATTGCTCAAAAATTCTTTTTCTATGTTGAAATTTTGATTATTACAAATTATTTTCATTCGATCATATATACTTTTTACGACCCCCTTTTTGACCATTATTTTGTGATTTGAATTAAAATTTAAATATCTGTTTTTATGTGTAGGTTTTCTGTATATTTTTGTTTCGAAACTATTCAAGACCTTTTTTATAAGAATGTCAAGAAATGAAAGTTTAATTAATTTCTTTTTCTATAGTGAATTTGATTGTGGGTTCTTTGGTGTTAATATGATTTAGAAAATCGTTAAGAAAATGTTCGTTATATGGATAAATTGAAAAAATGTCATCTGTATAACGCCACCAAATTAAAGGTATATATTGATAATTTTCAACAAAATTTAATTTAAAATTTTTCATAAAAATATTACTTAATAAAGGTGATAAAGGCGAACCCATAGCAATACCATTGTTTTGTTGATAGTAATTGGTATTGTATTGAAAATAAGTAGTTTTTACGCAAAAAGTAAGTAATTCGAGTATTGTGTCAATATTAAGTTTTGTACGTTCACCAAGGTTAGTATCACTTGCTAATTTATGTTCAATGTTCAAACTTTTCGTGGCTTAGAAATCGCAGCACCACTTGGTAACAAGAGAAAATCTGAAAGTAGAACCAACCGAAAATGAAAGGATATACTACATAATGTGAGCATCTATATCAAGAACTTTCCAGATGTGAATCGCATTATAGTAGAAACTAGAAACAAACCAGCTAGATTCTATTTGTCTCTAGATCTAAATGTAAGGAGAACGCAAAAGCTCTGTTATAAACCGGAATGTGTGAATATAAATCTAAAATGTTTCTTATTATCGATATTTCAAGGAGAACTTCAACTACAGTTTCGGCTCGCTTCGCTCCGATACGTGCAAAAATATGACATCTTGCGTAACAAATTTAAAGATGTGATCCTCGATAAAAATGAATGAAAACAGTTAGAAGCGAAAAAAAAATCATGAAATTAGTGCCGATTTGTCTTTCAAAAACTGAAGGAGAAAACTACCTTGTGCAAGAATAACAATGAAGTTTTATCCGTTGATTTTCAGCAAAACCATCATGTTCCAAACATTTGTGCTGAGGGAGCTTTCTATATACGTCACATCAAATCGAAAGTCGCCAAACAAGGCAGTATTATTTTTATATCATTACATAAACAATATAATTCCTCAAAATGCCAAAGTTTTATACCTTTTCTGTGATAATGCTGCTATTCAAAAATTTCACAGCAAAAACTCCTATTTGCTGGTGATAACTACGTCTATTGACAAGGATAGAACATCGCTATCCAGGACCAAGACACATATTGCTCCCATGTGATCGAGGTTTGATCCTGAACTTTAATGATCTCCAATTCAGGCAAGCAGAGTTTCCTGATTTCTAGAAAAGTTACAGCAAGGAACACTTTGCTAGTATTAGAGTTAATGTATCTAATGATCTTCTGGTTTTTCAATTATTTCAAATCTTGTGACACCTTGGAAACGATCTTTCAGTTTCTTCTGGCATCCCAGTCCATGGGATACCTGTCAAAAAAGCCAAATATGAGGATGTAATGCAGGTTGACAACACGATTCGTTCCCATGGACCAAATGACTTTCTACAGCTACCTTCCAAGTAAAACAGTGGCAGAGATCTAGGGACCGGAAGGGTCTGGAACGGATCATAATGACCAGCTAAATGAACGAGAGGTGTGCTAGCGTGTGTTGATTATTTCGATATTTTCCGAATGCTGATTTTTTTATTTCTTATCTTTTTGATACCAACCTGTTTATTTTTATTGTCTTTTTTATTAGAACAATGGAGCTTCAACATTTTCTCATTTCCAAAAATTATCTGGTCAAAATTGATATTGACTAATATTTCGTTTTTCAGTTTGAAATAAAAACATAAATTAAAACAGATTATTTGAATTTACAGACAATTACCAAAAATGCAGTTGCATGTTCTTGCAGAAAATTCAGCAATTAACGTTCTGCGTCTCGTTTCTTGCATTTCTTTCATCACAAGCGAATTTAAATTATTTGCCTATTACCCGCTTAAATAAAATTAATGCAGTATCCTCAATCAGATATTCTACTTAAAACTTGACTTGATGGTGCTCCCTTGAAAACTCACAATAATTATATTTAGGCTTCAGAAGATGTTTGTGCGGTTAACGTTTCCAAGCATCAACTCAACTTACAAACCCTTATTTTGTAGCAGTTTGCGAGTTACGTGGGAGGTTTAAAGAGCTCGTGGATTTGAGATCGTGCTATAGTGTCTTTGAGCATCTCAAAAATAATTTTAATTGAAGTGTGCGTATTCACTATGGGGGTCACTTAATTGAAAACCACTTATTTAGTTTTAATCCATTTTAATAATACTCGATACTGAAATATTTGAGTTTATATAAAAAAATTAAAAGACCGAACTTTAAAGGGGACCAGTTTGTATACAAAAAAATATTAAAAAGTAGTAAGAAGTATATATGGAAAAAATATATTTTCTAAAAGATGTTTGAAAAAAGTTTAGGCCACCTATACTATTAAAGAATAAATAAAAAGGTTTAAGAGCCAAGATTTAATGCAATCCATACTTATGTCCTCCCCTCGGTTAGCTTAAAATATAATTCAAATTACCGGACCAAAAAATAGCAAGAGCAAGGAGTAAGTTATTAAAATAACTTTGTTTCTTTAAATCTGCATAAAATAAACTAATGTTTTGCTCGCAAGCCCAGCCTTTTTTCAGACATATTTTAAGAATATCATTTCCAAATACTTATTATTAGCTTGCGCTAATTTTTTAAATCATGATTTTTGGGACGGCCTTAAAAGCTACATTTTAAAACAATATCTCCATTTAGAATTTGCTAAATTTATAATTTTTTAAATTTATGTATGGCGTGCATATCCGAGTTTTAAATTTTATTAAAAAAAATTAAATAAAAATCAGAATTTATATACGGATAAAGAGAGTTTCAAATAAATTTGGCTTACTATGCCCCTTTATTTTATTTAATTTATTTTACAAACAAGATATAAATTTACAGTAAGTTCTATCGTGTTAAATCTTATTTTTACATTATGATTTTAAATTGGTATAATTTTGTTGTAATATTATTTTTTTTCATAAGTATTTGTGATTTTGTAATTTAAATTTATTTATTTCGGTTTAAGCATAATTTAATTTTTAATGACAAACAAGTAGTTTTATTGCTTAATTTGTTTACGTTTTATCAGTTTTAATGACCTGTTTTGTGATAGTATGTTTTTCTTCTTACAATGAGTAATTAATATATGTGTGGATAATATTTTTATATATTTCTATGTCTATAAATAAGTGCTTAAGTGTTAGATACAGCCTTGCCAGTAAGACTGCATTTTCCTCGACGAACGTTTCTAAAATTTGAATACTATTGCTCGAAAGAAAAGGTTCCTCATTATAATAAAAAAATCTTTCTAGTTGTGTAATTAAAATTCATTATTTCAATGAATGAAAGAGACCTCTTCAAATAAGGTCTTTCACCAGTTTTCCTCCCCAGACGCTTAAAACAAAAATAATCAATGCCTATAAACTTAAATATTAAAATAAAACACGATGAAAAGCGATTAAATTTCAATAAGAGCTATGGCTTCCTGAAGATGTTTCTCTCTTCTTTTTTATATGATTTGTAGTCAAATTTTTAGTTTATCAAATCGTTTGGCGGCGAAATGACAAACATTGCAACCATTCTTCAGTGAGTGAAAAGTTTAAAAAGAACATGGACAATATAAATAGTAACACTATTTCCAGAATAATAATTACAAAATTATAAGTGCGATATGTCGCTTTATTTGCAGTCACGAGTGAAAATGTTGCGCGACGAGGTTGCATACTTAAACGCAGTAATTCCACGTTTGCTGTAGTATACCATAACGCACATGTAATGTGAATAAGAAAATAAACTTAGTTTTAATTTCAAATGAAAAAAGTCAGACCTGAACATTAAAAATTCCGATTTTGACATGTTGTGACACATGGATAATTAAAAAGTGTGTTACATAATGTTAGCCATTACTTCACTAGTGATGAAATGATATTATTACATAACTAGTGATTAATGTCTCTTGTTACGTAACTTAAATCAAGTCATAATAAATGACGTAATAAGCTCCTGCTTCGTAGGTCGGAGATAAAATATATTTATTGGTCAGTGACATGAATGTCAATAAGCTAATGTAAAAGTTGTTCAGAAAAAATATGTAGTGAATTTTATTACGTAACTCATTTTTAAAACTGTACATTATCATTCATATAATAAACATTTGAAAAAATGAGTTACCTAAAAAGATTCACTACATTACAAGTGACGTAATCAGTTTACGTGACTAATCATTAATGACACTAATTACGTAACTTAAATAAGTCGTAATAAGCTTTTACTCCCTAGGCCGTAGATGAAAATATTTATTGGTTAGTGACATGAATGACAATAAGCTTATATGAAAACTTAGCTCTCTTTTACACCATGTTATTTGACTTGAAAGTAAAAATTCATTGCCATTTTAATAAACGAAAAACCTTCGAATATAATCTAGTTTGTGATTAGCAAAATGAAGGCCCTACTAAACGAATTACCCCAGATAAAATAGGGGTTTAAAGCCAATCTTTCGCTTCTCAATTAACTTACATAAACATTGTCTCGTACGTTTCGTTTGCATTTTCGTTTTCCTAGAATTTTCCAGGGCTCCAAATTAATTTAATTAGAAAAAGTTTACCAAACTCTTAATGGCGATTCGAAAATTTCCACTAAGGCAATTTCGCTGTAGCTAATTAAAAAGCTGTTTTCAACTTAATAATTACGATTTTATCTCGAAGATTACGACAATAATGGGTTTAATTATTTCATTATGTAGAGTGAAACGTATAGCATTGCAAGCTTTTAAATAAATTTTATAATTAAAGTTTTCATCGTGAATTTTTGGATGTATATTTATTAAATCTTTAGGTTTTCTTTAAAATGAAAGAAAGTGACTCGGTCTCAAATTATGGGAGTTGGAAATAATTTATTTATGTTATCATTATTTTTCATGAGCTCATGTTCATTTTCCTAAACCAGATTCGCAATACCAATGTATTTCTTCCTGAGCTTACGTTCTAAGTAAAGCTTTTTTAATTTTATGATTTATAATTAATTTAAGGGCAGACAAGTCATCATCATCATTAATATTTATTCATAATTGCTTAAGATATGTTTACAGACCTAGTTCTCTTAGCATGCTTATAAATAGTGTAACACTACGCTGTTACGCCTTATGTTGTTTAGTCAACACCTGGCCAGCGAGTGGTGGCACCCTTAGGGGCTGTTCTTAACCTACTAACTAGAATTAGGTATGTGGCACTGCTTTTTATATGTTCCTTCCTTGGGGGACCCCTTCAAGGACGCTATGTTGGGTAATTGCGAAAGCTCTTGTTTAGTACGTTATTGTGCTATGTTATAGGGAAAAATGTAGAAAAAAACCCTGTTTCAAGTGCTCCCTTTGGAGCAGGGCGGCAGAATATTTACATAATTATATACAATATTTACAAGTAGGTTGTACTAATGTACATCTACTAAAGATTAAGACTCAGAGTCTATTCCGGGAGAATTGCAATAGTTTCAGGCTGCTAGGTCGAATCTCCGCGGTCCGGTTGCGGAGTCACGGATGCTTCAGTGGCTTGAAGTCAAATGAGCTGTACAGGTGGGAGGTACCGTATTTATGGTGGGAACTAGTCCCTTGCCATGCCCCGCCCCCATGTGCGATCACGGTAAGCGGGCCAATAAGGAGGCAGGTCGGCTTATACTACCTGAAAGCTTGGTGTTTCTGCTCTCCTGATACCTGGGGTGTTTGTTCATCTTAGAAATAGACTTCCTAAGGGCTGAAAAGGGGGGTTGGAATGCTGTTTCGGGATGTGAAATGGTTATTTATTTATATAAAGGAGATATGGGACTATGGCGGTATAAGTTGTTTATAAAATAGTGTAATATCTTTATATATTGTACCATGCCCCATAGGGCGCTCCGGGTCATAGCGGGTATCGGCTATATTTGCTGTAAGCGACGACCCTCTCACTTGATATTCGAAGAACCTGCACGCTAGGCCATAGTCGATCCGTGCCCACGCGTGCAGGTCTTCTACCCTTACATGATCGAACAGGGTAAGTGAGAATGCCGCCCTCAAGTAGTGGTTTTGAATGACTTGAATTTTCTGTTTATGCATTCTAGCCGGAGCACCATACGGGTGCACCGTACAATAAGGCAGGTCTAATGACAGTTTTATAGAGGGTAAGTTTATTTTGCGGGCTGAGATAAGATTTGGCTCTGGTTAGTATTCCCAGTCCCTTAATTATGGCTGCGTTTTTGCTTTGAATTGTATTTATATGTTGACTAAAATTTAACTTATTGTCAAAAGTTATGCCTAAGTATTTAACTTTAGGTTTAGGGATTATAACTGTTTCTCCTATTATGAGGGGTGTAATATTTACATCTTTGCGCTTTCTGGACATAAGGATTAGTTCTGTTTTTGGCATGTTAAGCGTGATTTTCCATTGCTCATAATAGGGGATTAGAGTATTTAGATGCTCGGATACTTTTGACTTGGCCACTTCGGCTTGGGAATTTCGGGAATAGATTGCCGTGTCGTCGGCAAATAGGGCTAGTTGGGTATCGGGATATGAAGGGATGTCTGCTATATACAGGTTGAAAAGTAGCGGCGATAGCACAGTGCCTTGAGGCACCCCAGCTTGTAGTCTCCTACTTGCTGAAGTGCAATTGCCAATACGAGTTGAGAAAAAGCGGCCGGCAAGGTACGATTCTATGAGGGCTGTCCAATACAGTGGCATGCTGTATTTTACAAGGAGTTTGTACAGCAGCCCCTCATGCCATACCCTGTCGAACGCCTTCTCGATGTCTAGTAAAAGCATCGCAGTTGACTGCTTTTCGTTGAAGCCTTTATATGTGTCGGATGCTATTTTCGCTGCCAACATGACGGTGCCATGTTGGCCTCGAAAGCCAAATTGTTCAGGCGGGAGAATTTCTCGTTCTTCTATGACCCTGCTCAGCCTCGGCAAGATTAGCCTCTCAGCCACCTTGCCGAGGGTGTTGAGCAAAGAAATAGGTCGATACGAGGAGGGCAGTGATAAATCTTTGCCTAGTTTAGGGAATAGCACTATGCACGCTACTTTCCATGGGTCAGGGAAATGTTGCAACCGGATGATCGCGTTAATTACATGCATATATTGGATTAGTGTTTTCCGGGGTAGGTTTTTAAGGACTATATTCGGAATACTATCCGGGCCGGGTGCTTTATTTCTTGGAAGACGACAGAGAGCTTTGCGGATGTCCGCAGGGCTGATTCTTAGTTTATCGAGTATTAACGGAGGAATTGGGTATTTATGATTTCGAAAAGCTGTGATTGTGTCAGTGCAATGTTGCTGTTCGGGCAGAGTGTCAGGTGTCTCACTATAGACGCTCTCCAGGTAGTCCGCAAAGGCTTCCGCTTTCCCTAGATCATCAATGATGTCTAAGCCACGATGCCTTATTTCAGGGATTTGAGCGTAACCTCCGCGGACTCGCTTGGCGAGCTTCCATAGCGAACCGTCTTCCGTGCCTACACTGTTAATGTAATTAAGCCAGGATTGGTTCCTGTGTTCCCGGATCTTAACCTTGATTTCCTCCGTTAACGCTCCGATATAAGCGGCTCCCTCTCTAGTCCTGTTTCTCTGCCATCTTCGCCGAAAACGGTTTCTATAGGATATGATATTCAGGATATTTTCGGGAAGGGTTTCTGTCCAAGGTCGTTTAACGACTTTGGGACATATAGCATCACGGATGCGCTGGATGTTTGTTGTTAATGAATTTACCTCATTTTCTAAGTCCTGAACAGTCTCTATTTGCCCGGGAACGACCGTCAACTCGTTCAACCTATCTCGGAACACCCTCCAGTGAACATTCCTGTATGAAACGACGGTATCGTTCGAAGCAGGGATCCTGTGATACAGGCCAATCCTGACTGGAAGATGGTCCGAGTTTAAGTCGTTAAGTTCCTGCAATTGAGTAGTTCTTATCATTCCCCGGGTTATAGCGATGTCCAGGAATGAGGGATAACGTAGAAAGGTAGGATTCGGAGTTCTATGATAGAACATCTCTAGGTTGTCGTCGATCACCCTTTTGAGCAGTCTACCCCTGACATTGGTAACGCCGCCCCAATCAGCGTGTGAGGCATTGAAGTCGCCAATGAGCAGGGATGTCTTGTTCCGTGGGAGAAGTGTAAGAAAGTCAGCTTCCGTGAGGCGGAGAGCCGGAGATGCATAACCGCCGCAAATACGTAGGCCGCTCTCGGTCTCGATACAAACGTGTTCTATAGCCGATCTAAGGTTTCGAGTTCTTTTATAGCAGAGCGACCTATGTATGAGACAGGCCACTCCCCCTCCGGCTCGATCGGGCCTATCAAATCTCTCTACATTATAGTGTTTGATCATTGTCTTTATAAGAAAATAGTCGTTCAACGGGGCCTGTGGAGAGGTGCTGCCCCCAGTGGCTGGCACCAAAAACAGTATTTCTGAATGAAAACACGTGCAATGTTTACCCTACATACGAAAAGGAAGGGGTAGAAAGGGGAATACATAATTATATTCGCCGAGCAGTCGATTTCCAAGAAATGATTTTCAGCCAAGGCTAAGTGACTAGAACCGGTTTTATCAGTTTAATTTTTACACACAGAAGAATGTAATTTCCAATACCTGCTTCCCCTTGGGCAGGACAATCTTGACTTTTCAATTGAATTTATTTTATTGTTTGGGAAAATGGTTTTTAGCATTTTTAACACATTGATTTTTGTGTCAATTTCTTTACTAGTTTCTATTATTCATATAGGCCTAATTGAATTGATGCAGTAGTCGAAGAAAATAGATTTGCATATGCCATTAAAAAATGGGAAAATAATAAACAATAATAAAATCCTATTTGGTAAATGTAAAACGTTATGACTTGATATAAGTAAAATTTTACAATATAAACTGGATATTTTAACGCATTCAAAATTAGGAACACTAAAAACATATTATTAAACTATAAAAAAAATTATATTTATAAAAATTGATTATTCGTTTCCTATTATTAGACAAAAAGTAAGGTATTACAATTTTTAAACTTACAATGTTTATAGGGAAATATAGATAAAAATTAAATTTAGTTCCAATAGTAGGTAGATATAGTTATTTTATGTATTTTTTCTTCTTATAGAAAGAAGACAATTAAACATTTTCTGCAATTTTATGCTTTAATGCACCAGAAACATGTATTTATCAAATTATTGATTAAAATGTCTTGTTATTTGGAGATTAATAATAAAATTAAATATTTTTATTTTATTAAATTTCATTATTTTTGCAAAAGAGCGGGAGATAAGAAATAAGATGTTTAAAAACTGAAATCAAAACTCTTACCACTTTGGATAAGTCTTTATTTAATATGAGTTCGGCATATATTAATACTAATTTATGTATCGGTACATATAATATTGCTCCAGGCCAACAGCCAATGTTCAAAACTTTCAATCGCTTATAGCCATTATTATCATTATTACATAATTGACAATGAAATTAAATTAATATAAATGTACTCTTCAAAATATATACTGTAGTTTATTCGCTATAATCAAGTAAATAATTTTTGAAAAAATTCGTATTTAGGATAGTGAAATAAACATCCGAGTAAAACTATTTACTCGAAAATTAAACAATTCAATTGATAAAACACATCAACCTATACAACCCTTAAAACTAAAGAACTAAGAAGTGTATATAGTGTGCTGTTTCGGGCAACTTCTGGTTTGATTCATCCCTTATTTTCAACTGATCATTTTATGTTCACTTGTATTATTTCCCTTTGAAATAATTCATTTATTTTATCTTAGATGCCAAATTTTTTCATATCAAAGTTTTGTGTTATTGCCTATCAAACTTGTAAAGTTATACATGTTCTTAAAATAACTTTCTTGTATATTATAAGTTACAATTAATCACCAGTTAAGGAAATTTGAAACCATAATTATTTTTGCTATTTTTCAATCAGAAGTTGCTAACATAGCTATTGTGATAAACTGATGTATCAAGAGATTAGATCGACTACAACTCCATAAATAAGTACTTATAAATATTACTTAAATATCGAAAAGTAATTGGACTACATTAACATAGATACAACCTAAAAGCATCACCATTTAATAAGAATCAAGTAATAAATTAATTGTAATCCGTCGACTAATGTTTTATCTTTATTTAAATATAAGATGATTCACAGATCTCATTTATTTAAAAAATTATATATGTATATATATTTAAAATTGTCAAATCATATTCAAAATCATGTTTCCTGCCAAACAATATTGGTCCATAAAAGTTACTTTTTAATTTAAAAAATTCAAACTCGCTAGAAAAATATAACTTTTTTACACTGTGAAAAAATCCTTAATTGTAGTAAATTGGAAAAATACAATTATATAATATACATTTAAAGTTTTATGTTCAGTTAAAAAAAAACTGCAAACAACTTTTTTGAATACTAAGTAACTAAAAATAACTCTTGGCGTAATATTAAAATGTTGTTTTTTACTCCGTGAATAAAAGTGGATAGTGAATAAAAAAATTATAATGTCAATTCGCATTTTGAATATGACTTACACTGTTTATATATTAAAGTCCTTAATTTTATTTATTTATTTATTCAAGTTACATGGCAAGCCATTTACAAAATAAAACCTTAATATAAGCTATAACAATTACATAATGCAATTCAGGATAAAAGTCAAAATTTTACTACAGCTATCTAAAACACATTACATAGGTACTAAATCAATAAACATACAAAAATTTAAAATTGAAGCACATATAGAGCCAAAAATCCAAATGACCAAGCCTACTGCCATGAGCGACGGCAAATAATTGATTTTGCAAGTCTATCAAATTGAGGGAATGTTAAATTTAATGGATCCAAATAGATATCTGACATCCAACAAAGCTCTTCAGTCTTCCAGAGAATCGATGTTCAGCAATGTCTGTAAGAGTTGATAGTCGAGCTGCTCTAGGGGAATTTGTAGTTTAAAGTTAATCACTCTTAGGAATTTTCTTTGAATTTTTTCAATCATATACTTATATTTTGCATAATATGGATTGAAAAGTGGGCTTGCATATTCAAGAATCGAGCGAACTAAAGAACAGTAAAGAGCCTTGAAGCAATATTGTTGTATAAGGCATCTATTAATAAATCCTAATAGTTTTAAGGCTTTGTTTGTAATAAGTTCTAAAACATTAATTATGAATTCCCGGTGAGATAAACATGAATCACCTTCAAACCAGCTTATTCGGGCAATAATTGATTTTTTGTTTTAAAAATAAATAGTACATTGGACATCTCTATGCTTTGCTGTATTGAAAGCCATCTAAGTGGCTTTAGCATCAAATTGATTACAGAACAATATAGT
The DNA here is from genome assembly GCA_016904865.1 of Pissodes strobi. Lineage (NCBI taxonomy): Eukaryota > Metazoa > Arthropoda > Insecta > Coleoptera > Curculionidae > Pissodes > Pissodes strobi. Next base: position 21,718 of record MU186058.1, on the reverse strand, counting down.
GTGCATAGCTTTATTTCGTAGCAACTGGAGTCTTTGTATATCAGCCTTTTTACCTGATATCAACAATGAAAAACAGTACCTAATAGAAATGCGGATATATAATGGTATTATTATATATAAGAACAGAACTCCAATGCCTAAGAATCTCAGCTATTCTCCTAAAAAATTCTATCTTTTCCAATTTTTTTTCTAATATGATCTACATGTAACGAAAAATTAAGCTGAGAATCCAAAACTATCCCTAAATATTACTAGATGCATTTTCAAATAGGCTATTAGATATCTATCTTAATCCAATAATTATTTTCTAGAAATCTATTACAATTCTGCTTAGAGCCAAAAAACCATGTACTTTGTCTTTTTTTTTTTAACCTAAGCCTATTTACACACAACAAGTTATAAAGGATGTCAAGTTTTGATTTCATAGTATCTACTACCTGATTAAAATCCTTCCCGCAAACACAGATCAACATATCGTCCACAAACAAACTTAGAAACATATCATTTAAAACTCGGTCTAGGTCATTGACATATAGCACAAACAAAAGGGGGCTCAGAACACTGCCCTGCGGCACCTCTATCTCACTATCAAATGGATTTGAGGACACATTATTCACTCTAGTCACATGGGAGCGATCCTCCAGGTGATAAGTGCACTGTTTGTAATTCCGTAGGCCTGTAGTTTGTGGATAAGTCTTCTCCTATTGATGGTCTCAAAGCATGCTGAAGGTCAATATTTCCATCATGAACTTATGAACACCATTTCGAACACACATACTGTAATGCTGACTCGCACGAATGTTTTTCCCAAAAACCCGACTGACCTTTAAATAACAATTTGTTTACCTCTAGAAACTGTCGCAGTTGTGCATACCACAATTTCCAGAATTTTGTCTATTACAGATAATAAATTAATGGGTCAATATATTCTTCTGGTTTATTTGGTCTAGGCACTTTCGGGATAGGCACAATAACACTACTGGTCCTAATTTCCTTTGGAACTCTTCCTATTGTAAGGGATGTATTGATCAGGTGACTGCTTTTTGTGTACTTGATCAGGTGACTGCTACTTGTGTACTTAAAAATTTAACTGCTCAGATTTCTTGAACCACATTTAATGGGAAAATATTTGGCACCAATGACGAAGACATACTTTGTAGGCACAGCGATCAAAGAAAGCTTTCTCGCCCATGGGATGTTCCTTTACAAATTGATGCTCTCAAAATAGACGTTATCTGAAACAAATTAAAATCTAATGTAATTTTGACTTAGCTTGTAAAGAATTTGTTTGTCAAAAACTGAAACAATTAAATAAATACAAATGTGGAACAACCCAAAAAAGTAAATTTAAAGACATCTAAACGCGCGTGCTTTAAAAGTGCTCTTATACACTTATATCATAATATGCTATTAATTAAATTCAATATTCATTCCATACATTTGTCATCCTTCCTTATACATGCCTATCAATCAATTAATTAACTATTCAAAACTGTTCATAGACACCTAGACGTGCAACATCTGTGTATATGTACTTACGTACAAAATAAACGTTAATATTATGAGAAAGCATACTGATGGATATAAAAAAGTAGATGTAAAGATTTACCCTATCTCTATCTACATATATATGATTATTAGAAAAATGTTCATCCTATTTAAGTAAACCTGTTCTGTGTATTAAACTTCGAAACTGCTATTGCAATACTCTGATTTCCGACAAAACTACAAAACAAAGGAAGTGGGTACTTTTGTACTTACCTAGAAAAAAAACGTAGATAGATAATCGCAATTTACTCAGCCAAAATTAATTATTACAACCCAAACACAAACATTTTACAAAGTAAAGCTTCTTCAACTTGAACAATGGCGGAAAATTAAAAATAAACAATGAGATATTCGGAATTATTAGCAACACTCGTCCACGCGGCTCCACTCCGCGCCGCGGGGTAACAGCCCGGGAATGCACCAATAGAAATGTAGGAACTCCCTCCTTGCAACGTCTCTCGTAGGACCCGTAGTAATTTTTTGAAATTTAAGAATGGGCACATTTCAGGCCGGACGCCATCTAGCGATGAGGCCTTTTTTCAGTTCGAGGTTGAATAACTATTTCCCTATATAAACAAAGGTTTGATCTTAAACCTGAAATCAGGTGTTAGCCCTGTTTCGACAAGGAAAACGACCTGAAAATTGGAAGAATACATGAAATTTCGAAACTCGCCCAACTTGGACCTGATACCATTGCAATTCCAACATGCAACGAGTAACATTACACATTAAAATTATTATATTCATAAGAGAAAAAGCGCAGAGACGCTTGGATAATCTCTGCATTATTCCCTCCGCATGATTCGAGCATATTTGAATAGTGCTCTAATGCTAAAAATAATTGTTCTAGGTTTACTAGCGAGTTGATTTTATTTACTACGTTATTTAAGTTTGTCATTAGATTAAAAATATTTGCATTATTTGAGCTTTTTATGTTAGGATTTAGATTTGAACCGCGAGCAGTGCCACTAACCTTAGGTACATTGTTGCTTATATTTGCATTTGCATTTTGTTGTCTAGTTCGCATTTGAGGGAATTGCTTCTGGTATTCGTCTTTTTCCTGTTGGCCATTGCTTAGTTAGGCCTTGGCCCCTACTTGGGCCGTCTGCTACAATGGGGTTCCTTGGTTCCCTCCAGGCAGGGTTCGCCGGGGGTGGAGCGGGGCGAAACTCCTGCTTGGTCCTTGTTGTAGTTGCGTTTTGCAGTAGATTGACTTTATATATGAAGACAGGGCAGGTTTCGTCTATCGATCTGTGTGGACCGCCGCAATTAGCACATTTGAGATGTTCTTGGTTGCAATTAGTAATTTCATGGGGTCCTGCACATTTGCTGCAGGCTAACCGGCGGTTACAGTATGACTTGGCATGGCCAAATTGTTGACAGTTTTTACACTGTAACACCGGCTTGCCTGAGCGTCTGGTTTCCCAGTTCACCCTTATACACATCAAGGTTCTCATGTCGTTATTTAGCTTCCTTACTGTGAAGTTTGTGCTTAGTACGACTAAGTACATAGGAACGTGTGTTTTGCGCATTTCGAAAACATTCTTAGCATTCACGTTATACTCGGCAGCGAGTGCTTCAACGATATCTTGGGGCTTAATATCGCCGTCCAAGCCGCGAAGAACAAAGGCCCTTGTCTTTTCCTGCGACTCGGCATAAGAGTGGTATTCCGTCTTTTCGTTATCCAAAGCTCTCTTTAAGGTATGGAAATCATTTATATTGTTGCAATAGACAATTACCGCATTTTTCGTATACTTTAATTGGTAATTTGTAAGTCTCATTGCTTTTAGGTCTTCCCTTAAGGCCTTATGGTCCTGTGGTCTACCCTTTATAACTACAGGGGGGGGGGGGGGGTGGGTTTTGGCCTTTAAGGGTGTTTTGCCCTTACGGCTTTGGATGGCCTTTTGCCTTGTACTGTTGGAGGCAGATGTGGAAGCCACACTTACTGTGTCTTCGTCTTCAGTCTGGACGTCTTCTAGGGGTTGGAATTGGTTTGTCGTTGGGATAGGGGGTTGGCCCATGTCTAGGGTAACTATTTTAAAGTTTTTCCTGAAAGGAATTTGGCGAAAAGGCGTCTTGAAAACGTCCTTTTCATTTTCCTGCATCAGGAGCGCAGGATTACTAGGAGGAGGCGGGGCATGAAGCTTGGAGCCGCCTTCGTTGCCTGTGGCCGATGTACTCGATGTCGCCGTTTCTTGCGACTTTTCTTCTAGCCCTTTTTTCTCTGTTGGCCTTTTTTGCAGATCGGTCAAGGTGACCTTCTGCTTTTTTGCAGGTTCACCCATGTTTGTAGGGCTTGCCTTTTTCTTACCGGTGTCAATTTTTGATTGTACACGGGGTTTAATGCGGGTAGGGTGGGTATCCTTATAATGCTGTCGGATCTTTGACGAGAGTTTAATAAGGTCATTTTGAGACATTTCTCTAGCTGTTTTAAGCTTTTCAGTGTCTAGTCTACATTGTATGCAAATTTCCGCATAGTTGAGGGAACGATTTTTTAATTTTAATATGTTTGAATCGGAAACGATTTTCAGGTCAGAGGTTGACTCGAACGAGACGTTGGACATTGTGTCCTCGTCTTCCGTGTTTTCACCCATAGGTGCTGTTGCCGGGGTTACGTCCCCGGCGACTAGAAACGTGAAGCAATTACGCTTTAAGCAGCCTTTACTAGTTACAATAGGCTTATCAATGTAAGAATTGATCGATCGATCGCAACGAAATGTAAAACCGCAATACCAAGTACTAGTGATATCAGCTAGCCTTGTCCCAAACACGGTCGAAACAAGAGTCCGGCAGACAAGTCGATTTGACTATTGTGTGCACTGAAATTAATAAACATGAGGGGGGAAGGTTAACGTATAGGGGATATCTATCGAATCTGCAATGACCCATATATAGAACTCCGATCAAGGTTCCCATGGATTGTCGTTTCCTTGACAAAAGCCAGTATCTTTGAGCCTCTGTCATCGTGTTCCTGGTATGATTTCATTTTATCGTTCTCGACCAGTTGCCCTTCGTTCTTCCATATCTTCAAATTACCGGGGTCATTATAAGACCGTTCAATCGTTTTGGGACAGTAGTTGCCTCACAGACTGCTAGTGATTAGATACTTATGCTCAAGTTAGGAATGTAAATAAGAGAAAATTTCTAGGGAAAAAACTGTCCGAAAAACCCAGGTTGCTTTTAACAACACAACACCAGGGGCCCATACTCAATGCGCCATCCTCTTTTATAAGCAGGAAGGCTTCGTGCAGATATTCTGTCCGGCTGGTTTTAAAGGTTGCTGGACACTGCAGTTTGCGCATCTAATGGCTTCCTCTTGTTCTTCTGATGCGGCCCATTCAGGAAGCGGTTGGCTTTGCTGCAAGGCAATCCGCCAGCACAATTTGTGGGCAACCTCGATGTTCACTGGCTCTATATCATATCGAAGCCACAGATTCTAGTCAACTAAACCTTTATCTCACAATAAAAACTAATGTGGGTGGTACCTATATTACAATGTCATCTTCAATCATATTTTAAAATGCAATAATTAACAAAGGAATCGAAGATGGACAACAAAGATATTTACAAAAACATTTACACAACCTCAATCAATTGAGCATTGCAGATGAATATAAATTAATCTCATTTATTGATAAAAACTTTGCTATTATGTTATCTATTTCCTCAGATTGATCGGTTAACACAGAAAAAGTTGAAATAAGAGTCTTCGCTTTTTTAGCCTAAATTCTTCATAAATATCAAGATGATATTAATTGTGCACTGAAAAAATATATGATTTGGTCCTCAACAAGACCACACTTATGAGTGTTTAATCTGAACAGGTATTGTTTAGTGGAAAAATGACTCGTACGCATTCTTATAACCATCGTTAGATGTCTTCTATTCAAATACGGAAAACTCAAGAACCAAAATTTGGATGGGAAAGTGTCTTGTACTTCACTACATAAATAATTTATTTTCAGAAGCAAATTCCTCCAAAAAATTGTATATTTAGTACTGATTTATCTTATACCTAGGGCTAAAATATGCCCCGATCATCTTGGTTAACCAAAGCAACTAATCTCTTAGTTCTCAAAGGCCAGTAGTTGACTGAAACCGCTAAATGATTACCTTTAACTTTAGAAATTGCACTATAGAAATCTGAGAATATTATAACCTTTGCAACACGTTTTTTTTATGATTGAACCCAATGATTTTTTTCCCAATTAATTAAAAAAAGAAATGAACCTAGCCCCGGAGAGTCGCGTTACAAAGCCCGGCCCCTGTCGTGGGGTCGTTTGAGCGCCACCCTTTCTAGCCAGCTAAACGGAAAAAGCTCGGAAGGTGTTGTACCGAGTGGCTAGATTCGCTCATAAAATTAACCAGAAAATGAGGATAATTATGGCACTATAATCAACCAACTTATCCTATCAAGAAAACACAATCTAAAAATTTAATGGACACTATATTTGCTACTAAATCCTTTTTTTAACACAGCAACAATCTATCTGGAAAAAATGGTTATATTAAAATGTGGTTGAGTAGACAAAACAATGTTAAATGACTTAAGGTACTTAATAAAATAAACAGAGTACAATATGAAGATTGTACGTACAGTGACCAATTCAGTTGGAAAACCTCGGTTCTATATGCCATCTCACTAAATGCACTAAACACTACTTATCAAAGTGATCACTTGACGCAGACTAAGCTTCTTACAACTAGGTATGCGTGCACTAATAGCTGCACTGATGGTGATAATAGGCCGCAATGAGCGGACACAATGATTAGAACAAAAAAAACTTGAGAAGTTAATAAAAGCACCAGATCAGATTAAAACTATGGTTAGCTTGATTCATATGATAAAAAGATAAAATTCAGAGCGGTTATATCTGCCGACTAATTAATGAAAAGAATGAAGTTATTCAGCCAGCGCTTGACTTTTAAAATGAGAAAACAACTCAAAGCAATTAGATTAACTGGTCCGATAAACCAGTGCATAAATGTAAATTAAATTAATTAAAATCAATGAGCTACCTCAATTCAATGTTCGATTTATATCAATAAAAGCAAGCAAGCAAGTAAACATAAGAAACAATGAGACACAAAACGTATACCCAAATCCCGTCGTCGAACTCTGTCTAGTGCGGGAACCACATGTTAAGGCCCTCCACTGACGCTTGAGGCCATCCAGGGAAAAAAGTTGTGGACCTGCTTCCGGTCCTTCAGAACAAGTAGCAGTCGTTTAATTAAACTTCTGGCCCAGCAGAAGAACCCTGAAATAATCCAGTACGAATTAAATGAAGCCCCCTTACTTTAATAAAAATCATAGACCCCCTCCCTCTTTGCATAAATACATCTTTTTTATAAAACAAATTTTTCCAGCCAAAAAAAAACCATGGACTTACAGTGCAATAAAGCAAATAAAAGCGATATTAAGGTTCCGGCAACTTGAATATAAAAAGATAGATATGAATCACCCCTTAAAGAATATATAAACTTCACCATATGATCAAAATTAAAGTTGCATTAAAATAAAAATTCGGATCAGATAAAATGGAGTAGATAAGATAACACATGGGAAAAGCAAATGGCGTTGTGTGCACAAAAGAAAATAAAAGGTAGATAAGCAATCAATTTCATTAATTTAGGCAAAAATGGTAGCGATATTTACCTCAGACTCGGACGTGAGGGTGTATTAGAAGAGATTCGACGGTCTCGGTCTTATGGGACGAACGTGGAAGCCGCTATAAATAATGGAAATAAAAAAATTTAGCAACATGGCGGTTACGTGCTTCATAGGCCACAGAAAAGGGAATCCAGAGAAAATGCTTACCTAGTACAGCATGTAGAGCCCGAAGAATCGGTCGTGTTAAAACACAAACAGAAACCACACAGCAAATCCCCTAGCAAAAGGGTTGTATTATATCACAATACTCAAAACGTGCACTTTCTCGCTATACTGGCAAAGGCAAACGTTCGCCGGACGAGCAAACTAGAAAAAGACCTCTCCCACGTTCCGTCAATTTACCTTCGAAATTAAACGCTGCGCCACAAGTAGTGATGGGCTGAAAACATGACGAGTGATTCGATACAAGGAATAATTCTAAGAAAATAAACGCCTTAATTCTCGCTTATTATGATGATAAAGGACGGCGGAAGCTACGAATAGTGAGCTAAAATTACATTCTGCCAGAAATGCTAGGAAATGCCTTAACAGGAATGATAAACCTTCAAAAATCTAAATCGAGAATGAAAAACGCGCGATAAATAGCCCATCCCTATTATTTGGCATAAACCTTACAAAAAAAACTGGTCAGCTGTACTGAACGAGAAATATATTTAAAACAGAGGTCCAAAAACGATTTCCTAGGGTTCTCAAAAGGTAATAGAATATTCAAACTGAAATTAAATTATGGTTCAATAAGTCAAATGCAACGTATTTGTAGGCTAACAGAATTTTTTAGAAATATAAATCGACTCGCTGGCTGCTTACGATAATATAATGCAAACCAAGCCAAGTTATCTTAATAAGGTACATACATCGCTTATCAACTAAAATAGATGATCACAACGGATTCTAAAAGCTAATACGAATATATAGCTAATCTATACTTAAAATATAGCTAATTTTACTTTAAGAAAAGAGGCAGTTTCAAGCGAATTATTAAATTCAGAATTAATAAACCGATGAGTGCAAAATATAGCATCATTTTTTTCCCTAAATGAGGCATATAAATGAAATTTTAAAATTGGCAAAATCGAACTGTTACACCTTCTTAACCTGATTATTTATGAATGTTTTAACAGCCTGATGTATCGCTATAGTTTCAGCTTTATATATACAAAGCCATGACGCGAATCTCGAGGAGAATCTGGAATTAGTATCGGATATATAGAATCCATACCCTACCCTTCCATCTGCTTTTGATGCATCTATGTAAATAAAAGTATAATTGTCAACGATTTTTCTGTTGCAAGTTGAAAATTTTTCTTTAACTTATTCTTTGTAATATTACAACTAAACGTTTCTAACGGTTCAATCCTCAGTGAATTCGATAATCTGATGAGAGCCGGCGCATTTGCACCCCCACTCTCGCTGGCAGTATGGCATAGCGTGTCCATGCCCCTGGCACCCACTGCATAATGGCTTTGACCGTTTTCCGGTGGTCCCAGGAGACACGAACATTTATCAGTTACTTTATTTGCGTATTTAGATGTTTTACCGTGTCATTGGCCTCTGTCATGACCAGGCAGAGTGGCCTACGAGCCTTTTTCATCAAAAACACGTTTTTGATCTTGAAGTTGTGTTCGGCCCTCGACAGGCAGAATACTTTCAATACAAAGGCCTCAGTTTTGGTTGACTTTTCCGCGTAGGAATGTTGCACCACGCTATCATTGTCAAACATTCGCTTGAGTGTACCCCAGTCCTTCAGATCTTTACACCATAATATGATCCTATTCCTAGGATACTTGAGACGGTAGCCTTTAATACCGGCTGCTTGCAGAGTTCCTGCAAAGTCACGGTGACTCACCAAGCCGTCTTTTGTGACAATGGGCGGCGGTGGTGTCACCTTGGCTTTTAACGGGGTCTTTGGCATTGAAATTACTCTCCTAGGCATAGTTTTGGGTGCCATATCTTCAGTAGGAGTATCCCTATCAGCGTTATCTTCTAGATCACTGAGAGGCTGTAACCCGTTGTTAGTTTTTATCGCGGGTTTACCGCCCACACCTAAGTAGACGTTTCTGATATTCCTGTTGAAAGCGAGCCCTTAAATGGCACTTTGAATTCAAAATTCCATGCGTTTGATGAGCTGGATTCAATATCCATGGGGAACGGAATGGGCGAGTCCTCCTTGGCTAACGTAGGGAGCTAGCTCGACGAGTTTGTCTAATGCAGTATCTGATTTTTATCGTGTGGCATGATTTTAGAGGTTAATTGAAGGACATCATTACGTTTCGTGATGCGTACGGCGACTGTGCCATCATCGATCGATTTTTTGCTGCCATCTTTCTTTTCTCTGTAGGCGAGATGTTGCTTTTGCCCTTAGCGAGAGTGAGTAATATCGGTAGGGCCTGCTTTCATGGCTTTTTGGCCACAGTTAACTCTGCATCCAATTTTCTTCTTCTTGTTTTTAATTTCTTTAGAATGTTGGTTCATGACATTGACCATACCCCTAAGAAAGGCTTCTTCTAACTCCTTGATCAGAGTATCTTTATCGTGTGTTAGCACGAAAAGCCAGTAGTCGCATCCCTGCATCTGTCTTGATTCGATTGTAGTTTAAGTGCTAAATTTTGCAATTCACGCAATATTCGCGTCCGCTTCCTCATGTCTGAGGTAATGGAAGCCTCAGACACGGATGGCAATGTCCGCGGATCTGTCTTCAGAAACGAAAACTTATGAGATATTTGTGCTTTTACTTGAATTTTGTCGACAAATCCAATCAAGCATACAATAAATACTTGAGAACTACTCAATATCACTTAAGCCAAAGCGCGAATCCGATGAAAACTAATTTCCAAGCTGTATACTATGCTGTTGAGCGATCATATTGATATTCAACGATAATATATGAAATGGATAGTATTTGCTAGAGATGGATATATTTTTAAAAATATCATTACAACCTTCTACAGCTAGACATTAACAGGAATAAATAGAAAAATAGATTGTCGACGGATGAATATTTGAATATGGTTTAACCGTTACTTTCAATAAGTGTGTAGTTTGTCGAGAAGTATTGCCAACAAAAAGTATGAAGTCGTTAAAGCTAATTCGTAGTCGTTTAAACACCCGACCTTCTGACAAAAAGGCCAGTATTCTTTGAGTTACCTACGGCATCAGTAAGCTATTTTTTCTACCTCGGCAAACCGTAATATTCAAAATTCATTAATGCCGTCGAGGCGAGACGAGACGAGGCGTCTCGTCTCGTATCTCGTCTCGTCAAGAGATGCACTCCTCCTCTCGTCTCGGTTCCATTGAGTTAATTACTACTTTATAATAATGTATTTAAAAGCAATGAAATATTTATAAGTAAGGCAAATGCAATATTAAGTTTGGTATAGAATCCTGTATGGGCTAGAGGTTGCAGTCAGCGGCCTAACCACAAATTTTGATCATCCCCGCCACTTTCGGCATAGGGCCCCAGTAATTTGGAATATAAAATTAATTTTATTTTTATTTTCGTATGTAATTTTTTAATCAAAAACCTAAAATTACAGAGGGTTGGATTGTATGGTAGTTCTAGTACATACGTACTAAAGTCTGGCAAACTTATTTGGAACAGCGACGTTTGAGGACCGAAGAGAGGAAAAATGGCTTGCAGCCAATCGCCTTGATGCACTTTGTCACGAGGACGAGGGGAACTTCTTGCACCTGTTGCCGGATGTATCGGGCAAATAGATATAAATGTCGCAAATTTATTTAAATTGGTGTAAAATAGATTATGAATTAAAGTTGAAGTAATAGTAAAGTTGTAGGATATTACTTTTTATTTTTAATGAGTTAATGACTATATTAAATTATGTGTTTATCTAAATAATAGGTATAAATATTAATTCTCAAAAAATATTAAAGTTACTCGACAACTACGCCAGTTTTTTGTCCGCATTCTTTCCGCTGTTCCAGCTTGTCAACTCAATTAAACAATAAAAATTACAACCTTGTTTATTACGCTAATGATTATCTTAAATCTGATGAGTAATACGTAAACTGTATTAAAAAAATGTTTTAACAAGAAGAGAGTAAAAATCCTTTTTTCTAGCTTTCTTTCAGAAAAAAAAGTCATGGCTTGGCCAATATCAATTTCTCTTTTGCCGAAAGAAATAGAGAATCAAGCCTGTTTTGAGAAATTTTGTTTCTTAAATAAGTTTTAATTATTTTTAATTTAGAGAAAGACCTTTTATTACTTGCGACATTTATGGGTAAAGTTAAGTACATCAGAGCTTTAATTGTATTAGGTAAGCTCGATGCGCATGTATTGTAGAATTTACTAACAAATGTTTTGAAAATCCATTTATGCTTTGAATATTTTTGAAATCTTTACATAATAATTTATTATTTCTTATGGCAACTAGTACAAGGCCTAGGGAGTTAGTATTTCAATAAAATCACTTTTATAAAATGTTTGCAAATCATCACCTTTTTTGGCAACATTTCCTGGCGCTAATTTAAAAAGCATAAATGGGTTTAGGAAACTAAGTTTTTCATTTACATGAAAAAATATTCAAAACTACACTTTATTTGAACGTTTATAATATTCAATGATGCATTAAACCAATGTTCGAAATATGAAAATCTAAAATCAGAACAAAGCTCGTCAAAATGAGAATTTGCTTTTGGTGTTCTCTTATTGGCGAATTGTGTTAAAAAACCTAACCACAAAGTGACGAGTTTTGGTCGTAACTTGTGTTTCTCAATGTCACTGAAAATAGCTCATTAAATCGAAGGACTGATATTTATGTCTAGGGACAGCTCCGCGACTTTGAGCCGTCAATTGTTTTCATGTACTTGTATGTCTTGGGTTAGATTGGGTTAGCACCTGATTAGTTTCCTTTTCTTGAGCCCCCGTAGCGAGCGGAGGGCCATGCGAAAAGTGAATTTAGGCGACCCGCATTCCTCTGCTCAGAGTTGCGGGGCTGTCCCTAGATTCTTGTAAGAGTGATGCCTGAGAGTTAGTATCTTGAATTCGCGCGTGATCGGCATATAACCCACATTTACATCGATATTTAGTGGTGGTGGTGGTGATCATGAGCTTTAGGGCACAGCGAACGCTAAGGTGCGTTTAGATCTCTCTCAGAAGAATGGTATAAAGTTTCTCAGCTATTCCAAGATTTATGGAATTTCCCTAACTGCGTTGCCTCAATGGACGGCAAGCAAGCAGAAGTAATAATTTTTATAATTATAAATCAATGCACTGTATTGTTATGTTCTGTTGCTAGATGCGGATCTCAAAATTATGTTTTTAGACGTTGGAACTCAGGGCAGAATATCCGACGGAGGTGTATTCTAGAAAACTGAGTTGCACCACCGTTTAGCGATAGGGAATTTGGTATTACCGCCACCAAAAGTTCTACCTAATAGACATTGTTGTGAAAAGTCACACCAAGTTTATTGATTAATGCTCTTCGAAAATATTAATATTATTTTGCCCTTAAAAACATTCTCGAGTATTATGAAAGCTATAAAAACTCTTATTTATTAACGCTTATCTGGAGCCTGACAGGTCGTTTTGACCGTGCTCGAATTTCAGTCTGTTTCTGGTTAATTGCAATTTTTAATCTCTATGTGTTGATGTGTTAATGGTCCTTTATGGATTCGAAAGAAGTGCGTGGGAAGAGAAAAAAACAAAAATTTAAAGTTAGTCAGAAGTTGGTAGAAGTCACGTAAGGTCTACGGGCTTTCGAGCCTGTAGTTGCTCTGCCCTTTTTTTAATAATGCGATAATAACAAAATGGCCTTTGAGCCTTTTGTTCTTCTGCTCTGATATTACGCTCTAAAGTTGCATCTCTGAAGCCCTAAATTACTCTATTGAAGTTCTCTCTGCACTTTTTGTATTGCTCTGTTTTTACTTAAATGTTATCGCGAAAGTTGAAAGTGAAGCTCTAAATTACTCAGTTGAAGTTCTCTCTGCCCTTTTAGAATTGCTCTGTTTTTAATTAAATGTTATCGCGAAAGTTAGAAGAAGTATTGGAAGTCAAAGTGTATTTGATCACGTACAAGCAGTTCTCTAGGTGATTGGTTGTTGTAGTTAGTAAGAAGTGAGAAGAGAAACGCGTAGTGATCAGACTGATTAGTGATTAATTTAAGGTTGTTTTTAATTTAGTTTTTAACGCATTGATGTGAATATTTGACACTAAGTGTGTCTGACGAAGAGTACAAACATTTGACTAGTTCATGCTGTAATCTACTAAAATGCATAAGCTACTAAACAAATATCACCCTGTCGAAAGTTTGAACTTGAACTTGGAGATTGTTATATAAACATTAAAGGCAAACTATAAAAAACGCGAGCAATCAACGGGAGCGACTTTGAACCTTATGCATGCAATGATCATCACTTTGTTTTATATAAATACGCTACCGAACCCTCAGTTCGGCAGACATTGATCTCACCTCCAGCTCCCAAGGTTAGTCACTTGACGACTGCTAGGGCCAGGGGTTGCACAACCTCCATAGTAAAGTCTTGACAAGAAGTTTGTCAGAGTGTGGAGAAAGACAAGTGTCTAAATAGTCAGTTAAAAAGTTTAGTGAAAGCTCTTAGTGCTCTTAAATAAAACCCAGCTCTTAAGAAAAACTATAAATTATAAGACAGTAAACAAAGACCTATGAACAGTACCTCAAATCGAGAAAACATGCGTACCGTAGTAATCGGGCATAATAGAATCTCATTTTCTTTGACCAATAATTGTTGTTAAAGTTTTATCGTTAATACATTGTTATTGTTATAAACTAAACGTGCTTACTTTATCATCTCTTCTTACCCCACGTGACGCGATCCCGGTCTATCTCAGTTACCCCCCGGCACGCTAAACAAGGCGTGTCCTCACGAGTAGAACATTCAGTGGTAGATTAAAGGAAGCATTGAGACCCCGTCATTGTACTAATCGCGACGAGGCTCTTCTCTGAGAAGTTATTCTTTAAATAAAACGCGCTACCCCCAAAAATTACTCGTGACACGTGGTGGAGGCGCCGAAGCTACCCGTGACACGTTGTTAGAGAGAAAAAAAAACAATTAAATTATAATTAAAAAATTCAAAACACGCGCCAGTATTATTTCGCGCGGTTAAATCTTATTATTGGTCAATAAAACTAACATAATTCAAAAAATTTTATTTACAATATAAGGCAATTTTTAAATTACGCGCGTTCAAGCGACGTCCATTGCTGCATACACGTTGCCATCTTGCGGCGGACGCTAAAAGCTGCAAGGTCATTGAATCCAAGCGCCACCGCTGGTTGGGAAAGGTCAAGAATAGAACCGCATTGTGTGACCATGGACAGGTCCGTATCTGCAAAGAAAAAGATAATAAATTAAATACAACTGAGTGTTAAATTAAAATGGAGCAATACAACAGATTTGTATAGGAGAAACTAAAGGAAACAATGGAGCAAGAAGCAGGAGAAATTGGTGAAGATGACAAAGATAAGGAAAATAAAATTATATATGGAACAAGTATACAAGTAAAATAAGAAATTAAAGAAGAAACAAGCAAAAACAAAAATGGGAGGTGGGATGAAAGTCTCAATGTAAATAAAAGTTGTACATAGTGAAACATAAATAAGCATAATATATACCCAAGTGTTATTAAGACGAATATATATATAAAACACTTAGGAGGTTATGGAACTATATATAAATAGACAACTATGTACATAGCATAGCACATAGGAGTTATGAAGAAAAAAGGAGCTAGAATAAGTCGTGTTAAGTGAATATTAATGAGAAGATTAGTAAACTATGTATGCAAAATAAATAGGTGAAAATAAGGTGAAGATATTCATAATAAAGCACAAGTAAATGGCCCAGTTGCAGGATTATCGTATTCGAGAAAAGCAGGAAAACTGAGTTGCCATTAAAATTGTGTATTGAGAGTATATACAGGAGGAATATATGTGTATACGAGGAAGTATTATAAAGTAAAGTGTTGTCCGGCCTAAAAAAGACTACCACGACGGATTATCTAAATTTAGGCATCGGAAAGTGGAGCGTACGGACTGAAATAGCTATACTGACAATAAGGATGTTAGCGAAAATTTTGGTACCACAAAGGCTCAAAAAAGGCAAAGTTCCCAGGTGAAATGTTGCATAAGCAAGAAATGTTTATGTAAAGTGAGAAGAAATATAGAAGAAGATGTTTTAAGAAGAAGCATACATAGTGAGGCAATATATAAGCAAAAGTTGTGTATGTAAAGCATACATAAGGTGAAATAATGGAGAAATGTTTAAGCAAAAGATGTTTATATAATGTGTTTAAAAGAGAGCATGGATATATAAATAATATAATGTCTTATATTTTGTACATAAAGCTTGTCACATAATGAAGCTTAGATAGATAAGCATAGATACATAGGTAGTTAACTTATCACTGCCTCGTGATAAATAAGGAAATAATGTAATAACTAGTCCCGTAAGCATAAGTATGGATATGCAGAGAATAAAGTGTTCACATAAAGTATGGAAAAAGAGTTGCATACGTAAGGTGAAAACATTTGAGAAATAATAAGGGAAAATTGTTGAGAAGCATACAGAAGTTGAAACAATTGACGAAATATATTAGGATATGTATATAATACGAGTTTAAAAATAAAGCATACATATATAAGAATATAGTAAATACGGAAGAGATAGAATAAAGTACAGATTAAGTAAAGAATAAGGAAACCTATGATATGGGAATGTAATATAAAGAAATTAGAATAGATATAGGCGTATAGAGAAACAATGTATGTATATATCAGAAAGAAGAATTAAATATCAATTTACCAATTTACCAGATCCTTGTGAGTTTGGTTCAATCATCTCAGAAGGTACATATGTGCACAGACGCCAGCAGCCCTCGAGTATTCAGAAATCAGTGCAAATAACTATCCAGTAATGGGTTACGACAGAAGTATCCAAGGACTGCAAGAATCCAGACCTAAAAAGCGAAGAAATACTTAAGAAAAATATAAAAAAAAGCTGAGCATTACAATCTCAAAATATATCTAAATATTGTGAGATATTTGGAGTCAGATATAAATAATAACACAACAATGAAAACAGCAGCAGCAAGACATGCAATATCTGGCAGAAACTGAAAATAATTATCAAAAGACGAGACAACAAACATGAATAAAACTAAAGCTAAACAATAAAACCTAGCGACTTACCTACAGTTGTAGGAAGAAGACGTGAGGATCCAGTAGTTATGTCGAAAACCATTCCATGGACAGACTGGGGAAAACTGGAACATGTGGTGCCACAGCAGCCAGCAATGATAGTTCGGCCAGACCATAAGCCATTAAGTTCCAGGGACCCCATTTATTCCTATTCCATGCTTCCGTAACCTAAAAAAGCTATAATTAATCTTCACATAACCACTTCCATGTTAAACTAGCAGTAATACACGTTCTACAGCTTGGAAAGGAACAAATAATCATTGATAAAAAATTTTCTTGTCAATATTCAAGCCCCACATGGAGTACATGGCGAAAAAGGTCATTTACCCTTACCACGCATTTTTCTAACCTCAAACTCAGTCACGCGAAATGTTTCCAAGAAATTCAAACTCATGCATCAAACACCCTTGGATTAGAGTTTTTATATGCTCTAGCATTTATCCTTATTTTCAAAGAGCCCAAAGATAATGGTTATAGGTAATAAAACACTTACCTTTTCGCTTCAAAGCACCTGCCAAGTTCCAAACTTCATAGGCAAATCCCTGGTCACATTGCAAAAACTGCATTCGGCAGGAATATAAAACCGACCATAAGGTGCAAAAATCGAACACAAATCATCGCCATTGCATCAATTTAACAAATTTTTATATAATTTATTTGATCTAGGCGATACACAATGCAAAAACGCCACCGTCACCATTCACCGTAGAAAGAATCAAATAAATGACAATCACAGCATTTTTCCGGAGGTCAAAAAGTTCGACGAATTGACAGGGGTACCAGTCAAAGGAAATAAAAACGAAGAAAGCACCAGAACTTCTGGGCGAATACTCGTTCAAGTAGAGATGGGGCAGACATATCGATACTCAACAAGGGACACGAAGCAAAGATGGATACTTTCTCAGCAGTATTCAAAGGGCGCCATCTAGCCACCAAGAAGTGAGGGACAAGCCAGAAAGAAAATATTTTAGCGTAAAGTATAAGATACCTTTTATTTATTAATGTTACATATTAGAATAATTGACTGTACGATATTTCATGGAACTAAAATCGGTAAATTGTGTACAGATAAACAATTTTAAATATAAACAGGGTCAGCGGGCTTAAATAAGTCGATTAAAAGAATATAAAGAGTCAGCATATTTTTTTTATAAGTCAACAAGTATTACTGAGTCAAATAAACTGCTATAATAAGAGACATAAAATGCAGCGAGTAAATATTAGTCTCATAAACAGGACCGTAATTTAATATTAGATGTACCAGATAATTTAATATATTTATTCATTTTTTTACCTGCAATAGTGGTACTCTAGTTAAATAATAGAGAACAGGACGGTATTTATGCAGGTTAACAAAAGTCTATATTTAATAGGAGACTAAATAATTGCAATTGCTTATCTTCACAATTTCTTAAAACGTCATAATTCCCACAATATTTGTACGCTCCCAGACAGTGAAAATGAAGGCTTACTGAGAGAAGGACTCTGGCGGCAAGAAGTGCCAACGGAATGTGAGTCATTGCTTTCGATGCGGCGAATACCTAGGCGTCCACAATTTAGTCAGTAGCAATTCGTATTGAATTCGCTGAATATTTTGTTATCAAATGAGCTGTCGAGTGGCAAAATAAATATCAACAATTTAGCTTTATACTTACAGTTTCAGTATTTAATCCCGTTCTTGGTTCATTTTTGTTCAGTAGGAACTGCAGCCTCAAATGCAAATCATTTTGATCTGTACACACCTCTTGATCCTGCAAATTTAAATATTTACTGTTGAGGAAACACTCCAAGTGTATTAACTTGTCGTTTTTCACCGTATAGTTTGCTAATGACACCCTGTTCGTAGTATGCTGTATGTTTGAGTCAAAACTAAGATTCAAATAAATATATTTCACCCCAGGTAAACAACAATTTGCGCATTGAAAGCATTGTAATTCAGTTACTCCTTAATCCGAACCTGGATTGTCGGTAGAATAGATTCCATTATATGAAACAATTGCTGGAAAGCAAGTTGTCACTCTTCGTCAAGGAAAACATTTATGATCATTTTCAATTGAGTATATCTTTGTCTCCGTCAATGTTGTGTAAAGAACAATAAGTCAAATAAAGAAAGAACATATTTCTACCCTCTCAAATGCATCCGCGTCCGCGCAATTCTCCCAGCCGCGCCGGTAGGAGAAATTAGATGGCAACGCATGAGGAAATCGAGTTCGAGCTAAATAAATTGCGAAAAGTGGATTTAATTCGTATAATAATTACAAAAAAGATCTCTAGTGAGTTAAATATCAGTGGAAAAGTGTTGAGTGCTATAGAGTTTAGTGAAAGTCTAAGTTTTCACGACACTTTAAGTGAAATCCCTGAGAACAATGAAGATAACCTTAAAAACAACATGACAATATTAACTTTAAAATGCGACCTAAAACTGGCAAGGCAAGAATCCCAATCGCTCACCAGGTTAACCCAAGAGTTGGAACGCACAATTTCTAATCAAGAAACCATAATTACTTTATTAAAAACCGAAAGAAGTTGGGAAAATATTCCGCTAAGTAAACAGTTAACGAACGTCGGCGTTGCCAATACTTCTAGATCTTCTAGATCTTGTGAACCCAAGGAAACAGTCGCAGATATAAGGAAAGAACAAGCTTCTAAAAGACAAGGTAATCCTCACGAATTAAAAAATAAAAACACGAATATTAAGAGCAAAGTTATATGGGGAGAAAGTGGTGCTAATCAGGGAAATGATGATAAGCAAAATTCACCGGGAGATCAAAATAGTTTTGCTGCTGCCACCAAAAGGGCCTGGCTATACGTCGGAAAGGTAAAACAAGGTACCCAGGCCACTCAAATTTCTTCATACTTACAGAAAAAATTTAGCAATCATAGCTTTGTGGTGGAACCTTTGAACGTGCACAAGGATGCAACAAGTGTTTCATTCAGGGTGGGTGCAGATATTTCACTTCTATCTGAACTAAATACTCCCTCAACTTGGCCAAAGGGTATAGCTGTCAAGAAGTTTACCTTTTTTCGACCAAGAAGAACGGAAAGAAGAGCAAGTCAGTACGACGATCAGTTCCATAACGAAACCTAAAATAAACATTAGAGTAGCCGCTATTAATGTACAATGTATCACAAACAAAATGAATCTTTTAGAATTGTTTGTTAGTAATTATGAACCAGATATTCTCTGCATAACTGAACATTGGTGCAGTGCTGACAATGTTGGTGTTATTGCACTGACAGATTATCAAGTAGTATCGTCATATGTAAGATCAAACCACCGACATGGAGGATCAATGATATTTGTAAGAAACAGCTCTGAATATAGTGCTACTACTGTGAATTGTGAGAACTACGCAAAGGAATTAGTGTTTGAATGTAGTGCTATACTACTTAGGATTCAAAAAAGTAAGTACTGTATTGTGTGTGCTTATAGACAGACCACCATCTAGTAGTTTTGTTGACTTTCTGGAAGCAGCAAACGATTTTTTGATGTTTTGTATGGATCTGACAGTAAATATTATTTTTTGTGGCGACTTTAATGTCAATTTCCTGACGGACAGTGTAGAAAAGCAGATGTTACTAGATTTATACAACAACTTTAATCTGGTGGAAACATCTTTGGAACCCACGAGAATACATGTGAATGCAAATAATAGTGTGAGTTCATCAAAAATAGACTTTTTATCGACAAATTATGATTGTGAATATAGAACTGAGATAGTCCAGCCCAACTTGGGTGATCATTTGGCAACATTGCATATATTTCAAATTCCGTGTGATAGAATCCCGACTGAGAATAAATACGAGATAAAGAAATTCAGATGTTTTTCTGATTTTAATTTGAATATGCTTAAACAATTTTTTTCGACTATAACATTTGATCACCTATATGAGTTGGGATATAATGTTAATGCTGTTTATGACGATATCTTAAATACAATTTTATGGTCAATGGATGTAAACTGTCCAATTAGAAATAAGAAAAGTAACGTAATCCGAAATACAAAGAAATGGTTAACACATGATATAGTCGAGAGCAGTGCACAACTAAAAAAAATATTTTGGTTGTCAAAAAATATTGCGGACATTGGCACCTTTGATCTGTACAAGCGCAAAAAACGTGAACACAACCATGCAATTGATTTAGCGAAAAAACAATATTACAATAGACTTATTGTGAATAGCGACAACAGACAAAAATCTTTATGGAGTTTGGTAAATAGGGATATAAATAGAAATAAATCTGTTCAAAAAATTATAATAAATAAAAATAATTCTTTAATTTTTGAGCCGACAGAAATTGTAAATATTTTCGCAGATTACTTTGCGTCGGTCACCGAAATATCCCTTCAACAAAAGTTTGGAGAGCATAGATCAAAGAATTGCACATTTTCTTCTAAATACATAAATAACACCGCAGATTACTTTGCGTCAGTCACCGAAATATCCCTTCAACAAAAGTTTGGAGAGCATAGATCAAAGAATTGCACATTTTCTTCTAAATACATAAATAACACCTTTTTATTTAAGCCCGTTGAGAGAAATGTTATTCTCAAAATAATTAACAAATTAAAAAATAAAAGCAGTACAGGAATTGACAATATTCCAGTTAAGGTCATAAAAGCAATTAAAGATGACATTGCAGAACCCTTAAGGTACCTTGCAGAGCTTGTTTTTGAGATTGAAATTTTTCCAGTGAGTTTGAAGACAGGACTTGTTGTCCCTATTCACAAAAAATGGACCCCACTGACGAAGGTAACTATAGACCTGTAGCTATGCTGAATATAATATCTAAAATATTAGAAAGATTGTTATATGATAGAATTGTAGATTTTTTGGATGTTCATAATATTCTGACTAACTGTCAACATGGTTTCCGCGCTGGTAGATCGACAGAGAGTGCGGCGGCGCACCTGTTGGAATTTATATATAAACAAATGGATGAAGGACTGTACGTTGCCGGTCTTTTTTTCGATCTATCCAAGGCTTTTGATAGCCTTGATCATGACTTCTTGTTACAAAAAATTCAGCGATATGGTTTTAGAGGAAATGTTCTGGGGTTGATTAAATCTTACCTGAAAGAAAGACAATTCTTAGTTAAAGTGGAAGACAGCCTATCCAGTTGCAGAGAAGTTGATGTAGGGGTTCCGCAGGGCTCTGTGCTGGGACCACTCTTATTCTTAATTTATGTCAATGACATGCCAGATCACATATTGAATGTAACTAAGATAATGTTTGCAGACGACACGTCTATGGTTGTCTCTGCGAGGAGCAATGCGGAACTCCAGGAAAAGGTAAACGGTGCAAT
>MU186057.1:132695-174815 GCA_016904865.1 Pissodes strobi | reverse complement strand
AAATAAATAAATAAATAAATAAATAAATAAATAAATAAATAAATAAACAAATAAATAAATAAATAAATAAATAAATAATTAAATAAATAAATAAATAAATAAATGGTATATTAACGGTTTCCCAATTTTACAATAAAATCAGATTATACAATAATCACAAAATTTTTACATCAAAAATTAAATTAAATTAGGGTTTTAAGCACAGGAACAAAGCGCATCACTTAACTAAAAGTTAACCAAAATTTACAAGGAGAGACTTGTAACAACTTGTCTAAAGTTAGGCAGTGTCATATTAAAAAAATCCAGTTCGCTATAATTATCATTAGCAAGTCTACACATTCTCGTTAAAGGACTCTGCATGTCATAAGTAGTTCGATGAAATTTTATAAAAAATAAATAAGAGTCACGAACAATTCTTTGGGGGACATGAAAAGATATGAGATTCAAAGGCTCTGGGCAAATTATAAGACTATTAACGATTTTGTACAAAATATATAAATCTGTTTGTGAGCGACGAACTCTTAATGATCATATATTTAAGAGATTTTCAATTTCTATGTAATTGAGTTGTTCAATGGGTATTCTCAATTTCAATGCCACAAATCTGAAAAATTTACGCTGAACTTTTTCTAGTGAATCTATATAAATATTATAGTGTGGTGACCATATAGAGCTTGCATATTCCATAACTGATCTTACAAATGAACAATATAGAGTTTTAAAACATATAATGTTGTCAAAATCTCTTAAGGTACGAAGAATGAATCCTAACAATTTTAGAGCTTTGTTTCTGACACAATTTAGGTGAAAGCTGAAACGAAGCTCATTATCTATATAAACACCCAAATCCTTAATTTCATTAACTCTATCCAGAGAAGTGCTCTTTATAGTATAGTCAAAAATTACATTATTTTTCTTCCTTGATATAGTCAAAATCTTACATTTGTCAATATTCAGCTCAATACCATTAGACAAACACCATTCAAACAAGGTATTCAAGTCAGATTGCAATTCCAGGCAGTCATCATGATGATTTATAATCTTAAAGATTTTTAAATCATCGGCGTAGAGCAGACAATGACAATATTTAAATTTTTCCACAATATCGTCGATAAAAAACATTAAATAATAAGGTTTCCAGATGAGCACCCTGAGGGACACCAGAATCAACACATATTTCTTGAGAGAGAAAGTTTTTAATTTTTACAATTTGCCTTCTATCCCATAAATAATCCTTAAACCATGCCAACAATAGGCCATTCACTCCAAGAACCTGCTACTTATAAATTAAAACATCTATTTGAACGCTATCGAACGCCTAGGCAAAATCAGTGTAAACAACATCAATCTGTTGTCGATCCTCCAAAGCATCCGACAGAAAGGCACTGAAAATCAACAGGTTAGAAACAGTAGACTGTCCGTGAATAAAACCATGCTGACTGCCTGAAAACGAATTATTAAAAAAGGCAAGATATTTTCTCAGCTATTATACATTCAAATATCTTCGCTACAATACACATTTTGGATATTGGACGATAATTTCTTATATCAGCTTTATCACCACTTTTAAAGATTGGTGTTACATGTTAATTTCCAATAGTCAGGATAGGTACCGGTACGTAAAGACAAATTAAAAATGTTCAATAAAACATCAGTTAAAACACATTGACAATTCTTAAAAGACAATACATCTAAGCCATCAGGGCCTGGTCCTAGACTGATCTTAAGATCACTATCACTAATACAATTAAAAACATCAATCAAAGATATGTCACAGGAGTTCAACTCCATCGCACCAGCCCTTACAATTGGAGGAACAAAACAGTCTATTTTTTTGTACACCGAGCCAAAATGATCAGAGAAAAAATTTGCAATTTCTTGAGGGCATTCAGTGCTTGAATTATTATATGTCATAGAGCGAGGTAATTCTGAGGTTTTATTTTTCCTATGGACAAATCTCCAAAACTCTTTACTGTCATTGCTAATAACACTCTGAACTTGGTCAATGTGATTTTTATAGCAAATGTCATACATTTCTTTGCATTTAACTCGAGCATTACTAAATTTTTCATAGTCCGAATGAGATTGCGATTGTTTAAATCTTTTATGACATATTTTTTTGTAGTAATCAAAGATTTCAATTCATCATTGTACCAATCCGGATTTTTTTTTTGTTTTGCTACGAACCTAGGGACATAAAGATCAATGGTAGTAAAAATTACATTATAAAAATTATTCAGTGGCTCATTGACATTATCCCCATTTGATATTAAGCTCCAATTGATGCCAGCAAGATCATAGTTTAAGTCAACATAATTTGCAAGTTTTAAATTATAATATTCATATTCACTATACATAGTAGGCATTTCAGTGTTAACAACTGGTATATTAAAGACCAGCGACGGATGATATTCATCACAAGGTAAGAGAGGACTATCACAGCTATTAACATTATAGTTAGCGTCAGAGAAAATAAGATCCAATAGTGAACCCTTGGAATTACAAATGCCATTAATCTGAAACAAATTTGAAAAAGCAAAATAGTCAATGATGGCTGATGCCTGAGGGGACACTAAGTGATTCACACAAACACCATGTATATCATTCTCCCAGCGTACGTCTGGCAAGTTTAAATCACGTCCTATAACAATTTTGCCAAACTTATTCTCCACCATAATTTCCTCCAGGGAGTTACAAAAGGCTTCATAAAGTTCCAATTGTGATTTTGGTGGCAAGTAGACTAAACCTAATAGCATTTTTACACCATTGCCAGAGATTAAAAAAAATACATGTTCCACCTCGGCTCCCCTAGTAGATAGCTTCCTAGAAGGTAGACTGTTGTTTACTGCAATAAGTACACCCCCGCCACGCTCATAACAGCTTGAATAATTGGAGCGATCACACCTATATAAGGTGTAGCCATGGAAGCCCAATTCTTCATCTCCAATATCCTGATTTAGCCAAGTTTCAGTAAATAATATTGCATGATATTCATTCAGAGCCAAAGAACTTGCCAGTTTAGTCATCTTTGTTCTCATCCCTCGGACATTCTGATAGTACAGTGCTAGTTGTTGAACCTGTGTTGACCCTGAGGCATAAAATTTCCACTTTGCCTTCTCTGCGAATTTTTTAGGTTGCTCTTATTATTATCATGACGATTAAAGTTATTTCTGTGAAAAATAAACGGTTTTATCAATACATTAGTTGGCCAAAGATTAGGATTGCAAATCGGCTCACAGTCTTCAACTAGAACAGCAATCTTTCTCTTCTGCAGTTTTTCAGCAGATATAGCATCAATGCAATTGCTCTTTAAGTGATTCAAGATTACATCATCTGCAGCGTTACTCCTCAGGTTACTCAAGTGGAACCATCTACATTCTTCAGCTGCGGAGAGCATTCCAATGAAGCAGTTGATCCCTCGAACAGCATTACGAGGGATTTTAGGGGTGTGATCCAATGCAGTAGCACTGGAAGATGCCCCAGATAATGCTGCACTATGATCAATCTGGTAGTTCGATAAAGAAGTGACCTGGGCCTGAGATACAGCCACCGAGACCCTTGCTGCACTAATAACAGATTTTGGTTTTTGTGTTTCATTAGTTGCAGAAACATCAGATACTATTAAACTAGAGGGTTGTGTGTTAACAGCGAAGCAAATGAATAATTTTCTCTTTATCTGAGATAATAACTTCCTTGTCACTTATTGTGGAATTTAGAAGGACATTTTCGGCTTCTAAATGACGTATTTTCTCTACATTTAACAGGCAACCAAACATAGCTTCCCTACAATTAGCACAACAAATTAATACAGTGCGCCTCTTCAATGGTAGACATTTTATATCTCTGATGCACTCAAAGTAAAACAGCTAGAACAATATTCACCCTTACATATATCGCATTTTACAGTTGAAGTTGCAGTACTCCCATCTGAATCATCAGAAATTGGCTTTTTGCATTCACAACATGTGGCCATTTTTAGGCTAGGAACCGAAAAACATGAAAAAACATGAAAAACTAGAAGGGAATTAGAAACCCACAGTGTGTGTGCACACTACAAAATAGGAAAACGTTATATGCACAATATAAAGCAATTTGTTCTTGTAATAAACGAAAAAATAAAACAATTTTACTATTCTATTTGTTTACACTTGCGTCGTCGATCGCTTGGAATAAACATGAGTTATTGATTTGATTACCATTTTCGCTTAAGTAACCGCCCTTACCCCTTTTTATTTATAAATATTGTATAATGCTAAGAAGCTGAGATAGAGTGGCTCAAATCTGACGGTGGCCCTTATTAACACAAGTACCATACCAAGTAAAGGGGGTAGTGGGGGTACCAAACTGCAAATGAGGCTTTCACGCCCTTGGTTTTTCCACTTACACAGGTGTATAATATGAAGAATCCTAAACAAGGTTACAAGATGCAAATTCTATTACATTGCTCGAGTAAAAGCAACAAGATTTTATATGTATATATGCCCATAAAAATAAACACCTTTTGCTTTTTATACCATAACTGTTTCAATTAACCGCATCGAAGCCATATATCTTAGGTAACAGGCGAGAATTTCCCGGTTTCACTTCGCAATTATGGTAATGTTAGCGAAACATATTGAGATGCGTGCAACGCGATATGATAACTGAACGAGCAAATAGAAGACGACCCCAAAAAGTTCGTTATCTAAAGATACCAATAACTGAATTATTATCACTTTCAGTAGTTACGATAAGATCTTTGAAACGCCAACTGAGCGTGTAGGTTATATGCTGATGACACAAGCCATCATTGAAAAAAAAATCAATGTACAGGGTGTTCACCCATAATGTCCCCCCCCCCTTTAACTTTGTTAATTTTTAAGCTACAAAAAAAATAAAAAACAAATTTGTAGGGTTTTTTATGTAGTTTTTGCACACGTAAACAAAAAAACACAAAATTCTATAGTATACAGGGTAGATCAAAAAGAACCATTTTTTTAAATCTAGCCCCCATTTTTTATTCGATTTTTCGATTCTACCTAAAATTCTGAGGATTTTTAATATAACACACTATATGCCTATTCCTAATACTTTAGGAGTTATTGATAGTTGAAGTCGCTATTTTTTAATTATAATAATAATTCTTTAATCATTTTTAAAACAGAAGATACAAAATCACTACTGGAAGCAATGAGGTCGAATTGAGGAGACTCAATATTTACACCTCAATGACTTCAAAAGCTAAACAAAAAGTTATATTCTTAGGTGGCTGTTGCCATAAAAAAATAAAAGAACAAACAAAATAGCGAATTCAACTGTCAATAACTCTTAAAGTATTAGGAATAGGCATATAGTGTGTTACATTAAAAATCCTTAGAATTTTACGTAGAATCGAAAAATCGAATAAAAAATGGGGGCTAGATTTTAAAAAAATGTTTCTTTTTGATCTACCCTGTATACTGTACAATTTTTTGTTTTTTCCTTTACGTGTGCAAAAACTACATTAAAAACCCTACAATTTCGTTTTTAATTTTTTTTTTAGCTTAAAAATAATTAA
The DNA here is from genome assembly GCA_016904865.1 of Pissodes strobi. Classification (NCBI taxonomy): domain Eukaryota; kingdom Metazoa; phylum Arthropoda; class Insecta; order Coleoptera; family Curculionidae; genus Pissodes; species Pissodes strobi. The sequence continues at coordinate 169,279 of MU186057.1, read as the reverse complement.
CAAAGTTAAAGGGGGGGGGGGGGGGGGCATTATGGGTGAACACCCTCTGTATATACCATAGCTAATAACCATCATCCACCGCTCTGCTTTGTTATTGGTATAACTAAAGATACTGATACTGTTGATGATGATAGATATTCCCGCACGTATCAATAACCATTATTAACTAAGGTAAGGTTAACTACTGTTCTGAAATGACATCGAGAATTTGATTTCATGCTTTATGCACTTTGAAAGGGCCTAATCAGTCCCGTTTCCTCAAAGACAGCTAAAGAAACTCAAATAAACTATATGAAGCAAAGTTCTGAATTAGTAAATGACCTAGAAAATATTTAAACCACGGAAAGCAATGAGAGACCGTCTAGGAATAAGGACTCACTAGACCCATACAAACTATGTATTTTATAAAAAAAAATAAGGCTTTGTAAATAGAAATCTCAAGTCAAGTTAATAGTGTCGACAAGTATAGTCTCGAAACTAAATTGGAGTTCAGCCTTTTGAAACCCTCTAAATATGACACATTAACTTTTAGATATGGCAAGCACATGCGTGACTGCCGTCACTCCTTCCAAAGGACGATGATATAAGATATTGTGACGACTAGTATTATTATCCGTTACGCCACGCCTGGGATGTCGTGCAGGTTATATAGCTCAGATTATGGATCCATCTACATCATCAGGTGAGACGTGATACTAAAGAAGGCATTTCAGTAAAACAATAACAATGTCTTTTAGTCAAAGACTTAATGAGTTTACACTACACCCGGTTACTAAAACACGCGTGTACTTTCAGTTGAGGTATGTTTTGAATTGTTCATAGGTTTTAGTCCCCGTATTATAATAAAGTTCTTTAAGAGCGGTGTTGTATTTTAATTTATGATTAGGTTGGGTTTTTTCAAAGGTAATTATTTAAGGTTCTTATTTTATCTCAATTTCGCTGAGCACTTTAAGACACTTTAACTATTTAGCTTTAAAAATCATTTGGCTTAGAATTTTGACAGTTTTATCGTAGATTCGCTTTTGGTACTTTTTAGGCAGATACGTTTGTATGTACTGCACTTCACGAGTTGGGTCTAAGGATTAGGAAATGGTTAGAGCAGCTACCACGTCCTTGTGGACTGTAGTAGTGAGCAAAATTCCTGATTTTTTGGAATAAAGAGCAATAGTTCATAGTCTATATAATATAATAATTGATACCGCAGTATCAACAAATGCGACACAAGAATCATATAAAAAATTGGGTATTCCAGTTAAAAAACATTATTACTTTAAATAAGCATTTATTTAAAATTCTCTTAGACCACGAATGCCGAAAAACACGCATTACCATTCTTAATTAAAAAAACAATACTCATCGAAACTATAGGAATCGCATGAAATCTGACAATAATACTTCAAATCGCTTTCACACATTAGAGTTCGCTCGGTTCGAGATGTTCCCTGTCATGAATTTCACGGCTTCTTTTAAGAAATTATTGTTTTTATTATCGCCAGTTAATTAGTCTTCACGCCCGTTAAGTTTCAAACACCAAATTAAATGCCGTTGCGTGTAAGTAGACGCGAATATGTATAATTTGGATTATTTTCCTCATTGTTCGCCGTGAAAAATTTAATAATAGCGTTATGGTTCTTCGAACTATTCACAGGTCGACAAGATTTTAGTAACACAAAGCAGATCTTTATTTTTAAAATGGAAATACCCTTCTAATAATAGGAAAAATATTCCTAAAGCCCTAACACGTACCATTTTTCAATAGCTCAATAAGACCCTTTTTACATTTGCAGGTAGTCGAGCGGGAAGTCAATGTAGATAGATAGATAGATAGATAGATATATATTACGTGTCAAAAAAAAATACAAAGATTCTTACACAAATCAGATAAAATCTAAATAATACAGTGCAGTGATAAAATACAAAATACAACTTAAGTCTACAAACAATAAAACACTTATAAAACTATGAACATATATGACAAATCCAAACACGAAAAAATAAGCCAAATTGTCACACTAGAAATTAATAAACTAGAAAGTATAATCAAAATACTCCTGGAATGAATAAAACGAGCCATCAAGAAGTATTTTTCTAGTTTGAATTTTAAATTGTTTTAGATGCAAAGACCTAATATTTAAGGGTAATTTGTTAAAGAACTTTGGACAGTAATAATTTAAGGAAAATCTGCTCTTACACCAAGAAACTTTACAGAATCCAGGTCATTCTTATGATTTCTCAGAGAAAATATAAATCTATTTGTTTTACTGCTATTAAGAGCTAAATAATTCGCAGCAAACCAGTCAGAGGCCCTCGACTCCATCTCACGAATTCCAGTCACAGTCACCTCAGGATTCTCATGGGCTACAACAGAAGTTGTGTCATCTGCATAGAGGATCAGCTCTGCACCCGGCACTCCCTCGCATAAATCATTAACATAAATGAGAAAGAGCACCGGGCCCAGAACTGAACCCTGTGGCACACCACTGTTACACTCCTCAAAATCTGAAAAACCTCCATTAAAAAGGACGGTCTGTTGACGGTTAACTAAATAGGACCCTATAAGGTGCACACTATGTTTGTCAAATCCATAAAGGATAAGTTTCTGTAATAAAACTTCGTGAGAGACACAGTCGAAGGCCTTCGACAAGTCGCAAAAAAGTGCCCCCGCAAACAATCCCTCATCATACCCCTGAGAAATAATTTCCACCAAAGATAAAATAGCACTTTCTGTAGATATACCATTTCTATAACCAAATTGACACTTTGTGAAAAGGTTATTGCTTTCAAAATATGTGCTAATTTGTTCAGTTAGGACTTTTTCAAATATCTTTCCAATCAATGGGGCAATCGATATAGGTCTATAGTTTTCAACCTGGTCAGAATCACCCGCTTTGTGCAGAGGAATAATCTTAGAAAACTTTAAAGATCCCGGGAAAATACCTTCTCTAATGCACCTATTAATTAATTTGGTTAAAGGCTCGACAATAATATCTTTGATTATTTTAATAATTGTAACATTAAGTCCATAAATATCAGTACTGCCGGAATTCTTCAGCTTTGCTATGACATCACGCACCTTGATCTCAGAAACCATTCTGAAAGAGAAAGTGGAATTTCTTCCAGTATTCTTGAGATAAAAAGAAAAGTGATTATTGCTGGATGGTAAATGTAATAAGATGTTATTAGCAATTAGTGCAAAAAAATTATTAAAATCGGTAGAATTCAGGTTTGAAGACACTGCTTTCATTGAGCGCCCCATTTGACTGTTGACAACTTCCCATACAGCTTTACATTTATTTGTTTTCGAGTCTATATAGTGATGGTTTGCTTGCCTCTTTGCCTGATTAATTTTATTTCTGTAAGCTGTCCTATAATTTAGAAAAATAATTTTATTTGCATCTGAAGGATGCTGGACGTTAAAAGATTGAATAAAATGAAGTCTGTCCCTCATGTCTTTTAATTCTGGCGTGAACCACTTGATATTAGGGTCAGACTGTTTATTATTGTCTGTTTTGTATGGAAAACACTTATCTACGCCTTCTTTCAAAAGATGCATAAAAATTTGACACTGTGCAGTAGCTTCCGAACAGTAAACATTAAAGTTGCAGCTCTCTACCCAGCCAAAAAAATTAAATAAACCCATCTCCGTGATTGGCCTATATTTATTCGGACCTGGATTCTGCAAACAATCCAATTTGACATCTATGGTTATCATATCATGATCAGATAGAAAAAGATTCTTAATTACTTTTGTTGTATAGCAGTTTGCCAAATTGGTTAAAATGTTATCTATACAGTTATTACTTTTAGTGTTTTCTGTTATTGTTGTTGTAAAACCAAATGATAAAGTCAGATTATAAAATTCAGTAAAATGCCTGTCTTTCGAAAAAAACCTTAAGTTAAAATCACCCAGTATAACAACTTTTAATTGACTATTAGATAATTCTAAAAATAACTGTGTCATTCTATCAATAAATACCTGGAAATCTCCCAGAGGAGATCTGTATATAGATATAATAATCATTTGGGCTTTGGTCATCCTTATTGCAGAAATTTCACAATGTTGTTCCTCCGATAGTCCACAAAGTTTGGGCAGATCAATGAATTGGTGATCTTGCTGGACAAATATAGCTGACCCTCCATGAATTTTTTCTTTCTTGCGAAATATGATGCAAGGTGGTATCCGTCAATGTGCAGAGCTTCTATTTCTTGTTCACAAAGCCAGTGCCCACTAAAGGTCAAAACTGTTGTACGTTGTTTGTTCGCACATAAAAATACTTCAATCTCACCAATCTTCTGTCTTATGCATTGTATGTTAATGTGAGATATGGTAACAACTTGAGTTTCTAATTTGTCAACTGTGGACCGTCGATGAGGGGAAAATTTTGGTTTTGTAATCTTCCACCACTACGTATAGCAGGCGAGTCGGTTTTGAAAGGTCTAACAATTGTATATTTAGGCCATGTTGTTGGTTCAAATATTGTTTTTAAATCTGAAAAGGAGACTTGAACTTTAAAAGCTGAAATCTCAGTTGATTGTATTGTCAACTTCTCAATATGTTGGACTTTGATTTGAAGACTCTTCAGATGGTCCTTGAGTTGATCAACAGTTGTCTCCGGTCGGCTACAAAGGATGCATTTTATAACAGTACCTGAACTGTGATGTTTACAATAGTAGACATAAAATTAAGATTAGAAATCAGTCTTCTGTTGAGTTTCGAAGTGAGACGGAAATGTCGAGACAAACGCACCGCAGTTGCAAGATCTCTCCTGACAGATTTTGTTATATTTGTGGAGAATTTATGGTGAAATCACAAGCCACATTTTCTGAAAGTGTTAAAAAAACCTACTTGCTATATTTTGGTGTTTTAATTGGAGATCAAGACAAGCAGTGGGCTCCCCATGTGTGCTGTGTTAGTTGTAGCGTATCATTGGTGCAGTGGATGAATAGGAAGAGAAAAAGCATGCCTTTTGCAGTTTCTATGGTATGGCGAGAACCCACTAATCATTTAGACGATTGCTATTTTTGCCTGACAAAGACTGAAGGTTATTCCAAAAAGGGAAAGCACAAGATCGACTATCCAAATTTGCGGTCTGCAATGCGACCTGTTCCTCATAATGAAGATGTATCAGTGCCGATCGCACCTTTAGATCCGCAAAATCTTGTTTTGGAAAATACTGGAGACAACGCATCATCAGGCAGCTCCGACGAACAGTGCACCGACCCTACTTTTACTCCAGGTCCTAGTTCCGGCGAGCCACATTTAATTGTTCAAAGTGAGTTAAATGATTTAGTACATGATTTGGGGTTATCAAAGCAACAGTCAGAACTTCTTGGTTCCCGTCTTCAGGAATGGAACTTATTAGCCAACGAAACGAAAATTACGAATTTCAGAAAAAGAAATGCTCCGTTTTCTGCATTCTACATATGGAAAATTCGTTGTGTTCGTGTACTGATATTGATGGTTTAATGCAAGAACTTGATATTGAGCATTCCCCCTCTGAGTGGCGTTTATTTATAGATTCGTCTAAATACAGTTTAAAAGCTGTGTTATTGCATAATGGAAATTTAAAACCCTCTATACCAGTTGCCCATTCAGTGACGATGAAAGAAAGTTATGAAAATATGCGCACTGTTTTGGATAAAATATACTACAACACGGTTAAATGGCAGATATATGGGGACTTTGGAATCCAAAGTTATTGAGCTTCAGGAGGAAATCTCTTCAATCAGAGCGGGAGATGGTGGTGATAGAGGTCTACTCTCGTCCGGCCCGTTATCTGACAAAAGTGCTGATATGTTTACAGAATTACAAGAGAAGTCGACAAGGTCTAGAAATTTAATGGTGTTCAATGTTGACGAGAACTCTTCAAAGGACGTTAAGCGTGCGAGTGAATCACGACAAATCTCACGTTAGTAATCTGCTTAGCACACTGGAAGTTCAGCAGGTTGGAAAGTACAAAGTCGTGTATGTGGGTAGATCGGGTGACCATCCGAGGCTTATTAAGGTGATTTTTTCTGATTCGGGTGTTGTCTCACAGTGCTTTAAAATGAAGTCAAGAATCAGTGAGAGTAGTATTAAGATTAAACCTGATCTCACTGTAATGCAGAGAAGTGTTATAAAGTCCTTATATGAGGAATTGGATCGCAGGAAGAGTGATGGTGAGAAGAATATAGGAATCCGATTTAAAAATGATAGTCCTTTTATTGCTAAATTAACTGATCAGCAAATCCAAACCACAAATACACGCTCAAAAAACGAACACTAACCCCATTGAAGGTGTATTATCAAAATGTTGGTGGCATGAACACGAAAATTAAGGATTTGAAACAGTCAATATCTCTGTGTGATTATGATGTTATTGTGCTAACTGAAAGCTGGCTGAATGATATAGTGGGTGATGCTAAGATTTGTGTAAAGGGCTTCACTGCATGTAGCGACAGAACCGAGACAACTAGTGAGAAGAAGAGGGGAGGGGGAGTTATTATTTCTGTGTGTAAGACTTTGAGCCCTAGGATGATAAAAACAAAGTATAATTTGGTGGAACACCTCTTTGTGTTTGTTAGGCGGGGCTCCTCTCATCTGGTTGTTGGTGGAGTTTATATACCTCCGAACAAGGAAGCAGGCACATATTTTCATCATTGCGAGGCTGTTGGGGAAATATGCCATGACTACTCCACCGCCAGCCTTTTGCTTTGTGGGGACTATAATTTACCTCTTGCTGAATGGAGCAATGATGAACACCAACTTCGAGTAGACTGTCCGGCAGGAAATCATGCTGAAATAGTTGCTGAGAACTTTGCCTTTTTGAATCTTAACCAGCTAATCACAAATATCACAATACCTAATAGTCGTAATATATACTTAGATTTAATTTTTAGTCATGTAGGGAACGCATCGGTTAGTTTGGCCAGTGACCCTTTACTTCCTGATAGCGTACATCATAATGCTTATGTATGTCTGATAAGTGCTATGCAAATCAAAACAGTGAGTTGTGAGATAACTTATCGTGATTATCGGAACTCAGATTTTGTATCTCTTAATAATTACCTTGTGAATGTCCAATGGGAAATCATTTTCTCAAACAGAAACATAAATGAATCTACTAGTTTGTTTTACAAAATATTGAATGAGGCATTGAATGATTTCGTACCTTTGAAAATGTATAGAAGCTCAAACTTTCCTAATTATTTTTCTGCCGAACTGAGAAGTTGCATAATTGACAAGAAAAAGGCACATGAAGAATTTTGTAAATCAGGATCTCAGTTTCACTATGGGCAGTTCTCTATTCTCAGATCACAATGTAAAATTTTGGCACAGAGGGACTATGTAGTCTTTTTGGAGAGAGCTGAGCATAGCATTTCTGAGGATCCAAAAATGTTTTGGTCATTTGTAAATTCTCAGAGAAGGTCCAATGAACTACCTAGCTATATGTATTACAACAACAAAATAGCCACTACTGGACAGGGAATTGCTAATCTTTTTTGTGAGTATTTCTCAACAGTGTATAGTAATAGTGACACAATTATGCCTGATTATAAAATTGAAAAATGTATTGACTTTGGACTTAAGGCCATAAGCTTGGCAGATGTTTTTGAGAAAATCTCACACTTGCCACTGAAAATGTCATCTGGTACAGCATATCCAGGCCTCTATGGATGCTGTTTAATGGGTCACTGGCTGAGGGTGAGCTTCCGGGGATCTGGAAGGAGAGCTTTATAATACCTATTTTTAAATGTGGGGAGAGGGAATGTGTAAGTAATTATAGGAGCATATCTAAACAATCTGCTATCCCTAAGTTACTCGATGGCCTTGTGCACGATCAATTGAGCTGGATGTGTAAGCGGTTTATTGATTCGCGTCAACACGGCTTTATCAGCGGTAGGTCTACCGTTTCCAATTTGGTTTCTTATGAGACTGTCCTGCTGAGCGCCTTGGAGAGAGGTCAGGTTGATGCAATCTACACTGACTTCTCCAAGGCGTTTGACAGGGTGGATCATAATTTGCTCGTTGCCAAGCTTAGAGCGATTGGCTTTGATGAGCGGTCGGTGAGGTGGCTCCAGAGTAGATTGGAAACTTTGAATCTGGTATAGTAGAGACCTGTCGGTGAGCTCACTTCGCTTACTGTACTGCTCCCTGGTTAGATCCCATTTGGAGTACGCTTCAATTGGGTGGTTACCTTTTTACAATGTCTACAAAGCACAACTGGAGGGAGTCCAGCGTAAGTTTTTGAGCTGTTGTGCTTACAAGCTTGGTGCAGCGGATGATCTTGATGGGGTCCGGCAGATCCTCGGTCTTCAATCACTTGAGGACAGACGAAGACTCTGCGACTTGTATTTTATATATAAGTTGATTAATGGTCATATTGACTGTCCTCATCTTCTCAGTCAGATATCTCTTAAAATACCATCTCGAGCTCTTAGGAAGTGTGAGATCTTCTCACTTGGTACCCATAGGACTAATTATGGTTCTCATTCTCCTCTTATCTGTAGCCTTGCACTTCTGAATGCTCATCCTGAGATTCATCCTTTCGGAGGCTCATTTAACGACTATCGTTGCAGTGTCTTGCAGTCAAAGCTATAGCTTGATATATTCATATTTTTTTTAAGATTTACATATGCTAATGAGAAAACCTTACGTGTTACAACTTTTTTTTCTCATTTTTGTATTTGGATACGTCCATTCTACCATAATATGCTATTCAGCTTTATGTTACGTCCAAAAAATTTTTTTTCGTCGACCTGTGTTTCAATTCACGAGAAGTCAACGTGAGGAGATAACCAATAGAGAATATTAAATTTAAAATCAGCACACTAAAGATGAGCGACATTGGTGAGTTAATGGAATATTATTGTTACCTCTTTGGATTTTTAGATTTTCCATTTATTTGTGTAACTTAATATTCTAACGAGCCAATTTTATAGGCGACGTAACTTTGGAATAGGCAAGGAAGTGACAACCCTGCATAGCTTAGCGGGCGCGGTGGAGGGGTGATGGCGGCATTCTGATTGGTGGATGTCGGTCGAGTGACGTGCGGTGGTGGAGTGACGTCATGAAGTGATGTAATTATGATCAGTGTACTTGCTAAGATTTAAGGTGAAAATATTAGTGGCTGTAATAATAAAGGCGAAATAAAACGAGTTAGTAAAAAGTGATGTTTACAGTAAATATTTACATAATAGTAGGTGGTAAAAATACAGTGACTCAAACCTTAAGGTGTAATAGCCAGAAAATGACAATATACTCGATTGCTAATTAATGTCTAATTTATTCATTTGTTAAAGATTAATTAAATTTCAAAGTGAGGCACACCTTTCATGGTATATTAACGGTAAAATCCAGTAGATTGCATCCACGTTTCGTTGTGGTGGTTTTAATAATATCTTTTTATTTAACAGGATCCCAAATGTAGTTGTCTTAAATAAAAGTAAAGTTTTAATATTAAGTGTAATTTCAGGAGCGTAAAAACGCTAACATACATGCTAACAATGTTAATTTGGCATAAGATTTTTACTTAAATAGTTCCGTAGTTCTCTTCTTCTTCCGAAGAAGTCCTGCATGTGTATTGCTCGTTTAGACGTTCCCTTCTTGGAGTCCCACCCTATTGGTCAATTCAGCTGATCGAACCGTGAAGTTCAGATAAGAAATTTTATTTTTTTATTAAATTTTCGATTAACGTAATGTAACTAGAACATCGCAGGATGACATCACGTCCTAGTGGAATCAGGAAGTGTAAACGGAACATCAACACGTTTAGATGAATTTAGAAACTAATAATTTACTGTTTATTTTTATTTACTTTACTTGAGCTACTACAGGTGATTATTAGTAACCATACATACAACAAGCGGTTTATTTTGCGCTCTAATATTGGTAAACGCAACGCTAAATTTTAGTTAGCACACTGTTTGACTCAATCAGAATACCTGGCTATATAAAGGTTGACTGAGCTTTTCTTAAATAAATATATTTCTATCTTCTATACTATTTTCCAAGTCATCGTCTTGTTAAATCACTCTGGGACACCCTGTATAAAAGGAGGCACATTAAAAATATTTTCCTATAAATTGGAATCAAGGACGATATTGGTTTCTATATCCACCTAAGGTATGTGTAACGACAATTTTCGAATAGTGTGATATTGAGCTAAATTAGAGTTTGCGCACTTTTTGGTCCACTCTGCCCATCTGATTATATTTTGGTTGACTTCCCCCTTCTATAGTTTTGTCAGATGCATCTTCGAAGTTTAGACATCAGCTGAATATGGACCATTCAATTTTTGAGCCCTTTATATTGATCCTTCTAACAATAGAACGTTACTTGGGCAACCACTATATAGAACCTTATTTAAATAAACTGAACAAAATTTGAAACGTCGGAGCTTAATATATTTTCCTATAAATTCGATTCAAGGACGTTATTAATTTCTATATCCTCTTAAGGTATGTGTACAGGGTTATCCAACGAGGACTAGACAAGGCGTTTTTTTGACTTTCCCTGTACTTTTATAAAAAAAAAACTGAAATAGCCATCTTATGTAATTTTCTCCCGCGAATTCGGCTATGTTCAGCAAAAAACAATTGAACATCAAATAAAAGTGCTAGGGGCCACTTTAATATTTTTTTAAATGAAACACCCTGTATATTACTACATTTTTGGACTCTCTAGAAAAATCTAAAAACATTTTGAGTATAATATCCTATACCTATCTTTAGCTGTGTAATATTGACAGTTGAAAGTCAAGAATTTTGACACTTTGACAGGCTCTAAAATCTAAATTGCAAAAGATAAAAGAAAACGGTTTGCACATTCCTATCTTAAGTTTTCATAAACTATCGAATGACCGGAGGTTAAATTCGAAGATACTGTCATTCGATAGTTTATGAAAACTTAAGATAGGAATGTGCAAACCGTTTTCTTTTATCTTGTGCAATTTAGATTTTAGAGCCTGTCAAAGTGTCAAAATACCCGACATTCAACTGTCAATATTTGGTAAACAGCTAAAGATAGGTATAGGATATTATACCCAAAATGTGTTTAGATTTATCTAGAGAGTCCAAAAATGTAGTAATATACAGGGTGTTCCATTTAAAAATATATCAAAGTGACCCCAGCACTTTTATTTGATGTTCAATTGTTTTTTGCTGAACGTATCCGAATTCGCGGGAGAAAATTACATAAGATAGCTATTTCAGTTTTTTTTTTATAAAAGTACAGGGATAGTCAAAAAATCGCCTTTTCTAATCCTCGTTGGATAACCCTGTACATCGAATTTTGATTTTCTTCGATCGGAAGAGTTTAAGACTTGTTTTTTCTTTGCCGTTGCTTTTTTGTGTTGAATACCTTAATGTTAGTTTATATCCTTTTAATTTAAGGCAAATCCAAAAACTGTTATTATCAGGTCTAACTATTTGAATAAAGGCACTATGTCTCATAGTGCCTTTATTCAAGAAGTGTGTAATGATATATTTGGTTGGGCGCTAATTTGTAATGTAATTGAACGTCAATTTGTAGCGAAATACTAGTTGTTCAATAAGAAGTTTGTTTTAGTAAATGATGTTCGTTTTGAGACTCGCTTTTTATTTTTCCAGGGGGTAGGTCGTCGTTCTTTTACTAGCAGTGATTTTTTTGGGCGCCAGAGTTCCTAGAGACAATGCGAACTGAATATGGATACTTAAATATAAATAAATATAAAGATAAAAATATCAGAAATTTGCCTTTATCATTCGCAATGTCTCACAGACCTCTATCCTGCGAAAAATTAAAGAAACAAATTAAAAACAAGTTATATATTAACTATATAATCAAATTACAAATATGATTGATGGTATCATGTGAAATGGAATTTATCGATATAATTAAATTACAAATATAATTGATGAAATTATTTGAAATAAAGTTTATCAGATGAATAAATTGACTTTGTAATGAAAATTAAAATTAATGTGAAATATTAGAAATTTAATTATGACAGATAAAAGATTAAATACAGTTGGTATTTACAATATGTTTTTCTTCTGACTGACTGATACTTAACATCGTCCAATTATTCTGTAACCATGCGATCGTATTGGGACCTCTACTGGAACCGTTTCTGCCTGTTCCCAAGTTAGTATTTATTGGGTTTATCGAGGACTTATTGGTTCATAAAGTATTGGTTCCCTTCAACTAAGATGGTACAGCAACGTGTCTTCGGCCAGTCAACAGATAGATTTATAGCATGAAAGGAGAAATAAATAGTCTTAGACCAATGCACTGTGGGCAAAATTAAATTGGAACCCTCTTTAATGCTTAATAACTTTTTTATTTTCAAAGGATTTTTTATCATTTTTGATTTGATTTTTGATTAAAAAGAACTTTGCAAAGACGGTCTACTTCAGTGGCGTACAGAAAAAGGAGTATTTTTCAAAACCAATGTATTTCAGGTCGTTGCAAAAATCGGCCAAATGAAATAAAGATGTAAAAATGGGCAAAAAGATTTGAAAGAGTTCGGAATATTGACCATTAAAAAACCAGGTCAATAAAACAAAATTAAAATTGATACTTTAATTTTGATAAAACCATGTCTTGTGGGCCAAGTTAAGTTGGGTCCTTTTTTAATGCTTAATGACCTTTTATTTTCAAAGGATTTTTTATCATTTTTGGATATGTTATGGTCTAAAATATTGGGATTAAAAAGAACTTTGCAAATGCGGCTTCTTCAGTGGCGCACAGAAAAGGGAGTATTTTTCAAAACCAAAGTATTTCAGGTCGTTGCAAAAATCGGCCAAATGAAATAAAGATGTAGAAATAGGAAAAAAAGATATGAAATGGTTCGGAATATTGACCATTAAAAAACTAGGTCAATGCAAACAAAAATAAAAATTGATATTTTGATTTTGGAAAAACCGTGTCTTGTGGGCCAAGTTAAATTGGATCTTTTTTAATGATTAATGACCTTTTATTTTCAAAGGATTTTTCATCAATTTAGGATATGTCGTGGCCTAAGATATTAGATTCAAAAAGAAATTTGTAATACGGGTCTACTTCAGTGGCGTACATTAAAATTTAAAATTATTTTTTTTTACTTTAAAAGTTTTAAATTGAAAATTTACTGGTTAAATCAGATATAATCAGAAACTTGAATTACAATGTTAAGTTGAGCAAAAATTATAAATAACTACTGTTACTCAAGATATCCTTTTCTTTACTTTAAAATATGAAATTCAAAAGAAAATAATGACTGAAAATTAAAATTCGAAAGAAAATAATAGAATAACGTTCCAATTCAGTGACTCTCAGTAAATTTTAATAAAAAGTAACTTTAAATTTAATAATAGATAGAGAAATAGAAGTACAACCTCTAACAACGAGTCTTATGACTCAAAATAAGTAAGTACTATGACTTTACTTAGGCCCTTGGCACATAAATGAAAATTGAGCAATTGCGCCTCAATTCAATTAAAGATAAAGATAAAGATAATCTCGTATCGTGATAGAAATTCAGATAAAAGATAAAAAACCAGATAAATTTACATATGTGAGATTAGCCTCTCATAAATGCAAAATAATGTCGGTACATCAGTGTTGAGACGAGTGCTAATAGTTATATACTTGATGTAACAAATAAACTGAAAATTTAATTAAATAAGCCTGAAAAGAAAAAATATTAAAACCAGCAATACTATGAGGGAAAAATTCGGAGAATTCTACTGACAATTCAATTTACCACCTTTGCAGGATATAGAATTTACTTCCGAGAATTCACCCAAATAATACTGTTCAATTTGAATGAAAATACGTAAAACTAAACGATGAAATAATTACGTTCTCCGTAAATTTGGACTCTTTCAAATTACATGAATTTGATTAATGAGAGACGCAAATATTCACCAATAAATCGGTATTCTTACCCAAAAGGTCACAACAATAATTAAAAATAATTGAAAGTGTAATATAAAAATGCTAAACTCTTGCTTTAGTCAAATACGATTAAGCGAATCAGAAACAATTATTAATTATGCATTTAAAAATGAAAGGATTAGTTAAATATATTGCAAGATGAATTAAATATTTCAAGATTAAAAAACACTCACCTGTCGGCTCTCGACACAAGATAAACGATCTTGCTTTCAAAATCAAGATGCTCGACAAATTATGCTTGCCGATGTATTATTGGCTAATTTATATCATGTGATTACCACTATAAATCACGCAGTGTCAAGCCATAGAAATACCCAATTTTAAATATAGTAATCTATACTAAATTAAATTCATGAATTGTAGGTACAAAATAGCGTACTGCGCTCCTAAAATTGCTAACCACCCGAAATAAACCCATTCGTGAATAGATGTCACTGGCGACCTAAATATTAAATATCGAAAACTATTCGCAGTTGAACCGAAATTTTAGTGTAGCGGAATTAGCATACACTGTGGGCAAAATTAAATTGGAACCTTCTTTAATGCTTGATAACTTTTTTATTTTCAAAGGCTTTTTTATCATTTTTGGATATGTTATGGTCTAAGGTATTGGGATTAAAAAGAACTTTGCAAAGAGGCTCTACTTCAGTGGCGTACATAAAATGGGGTATTTTTCCAAACCAATGTATTTCAGGTCGTTGCAAAAATCGGCCAAATGAAAAATAGATGTAAAAATGGGCAAAAAAGATTTGAAACGGTTCGGAATATTGACCATTAAAAAACCAGGTCACTACAAACAAAATTGAAATTTATACTTTAATTTTGGTAAAGCCATGTCTCGTGGGTAAAATTAAATTGGATCCTTTTTAATGCTTAGTGACTTTTTATTTGCAAAGGATTTTTTATCATTTTTGGATACGTTATGGCCTAAGACATTAGAATCAAAGAGAACTTTGCAAAACTGGTCTACTTCATTGGCGTACAGAAATTTTGTATCTACTTAAATTTTTTTAAATAAAAAAAATATATATTTTAAATTTTAATGTACGCCACTGAAGTAGACCCGCTTTACAAATTTCTTTTTGAATCTAATATCTTAGGCCATGAGATGTCCAAATATTATGAAAAATCCTTTGAAAATAAAAGGTCATTAAACATTAAAAAAGATCCAATTTAGCTTGGCCAACAAGACATGGTTTTTCCAAAATTAAAGTATCAATTTTTATTTTCGTTTGTATTGACCTACTTTTTTATTGGTCAATATTCCGAACCCTTTCACATCTGTATTTCAATTGGCCGATTTTTGCAATTACCTGAAATACATTGGTTTTGAAAAATACTCCCTTTTCAGTGCGCCACTGACTTAGACCGTCTTTGCAAATTTCTTTTTAATCCCAATACCTTAGGTCATAACATATCCAAAAATGATAGAAATTCCTTTGAAAATAAAAAGTTACTAAGCATTAAAAAGGGTTCCAATTTAATTTTGCCCACAGTGTATATTCCGTTACAAGTGTGCACGGAACATGAACATGTTTTGATTAATTTAGGAACTAATATATTTACTGTTTATTTTTGTTTACTTTATTTCGGATTATCTGATAATTGGCATGTTTATTTACGATTTATTGTGATTTACGTTAGTTGAACTACTACAGGTAATTATAAGCATACTGTTTTTTTTTTATTTAATGAGAGTTTCTTCTGTAAATTATCATAACAGCTACTGTATTTCGTATGCAATTAGCTAACGTCTTCTGTTGTCAGATTTTTTTCTGCCTTCAATTTTTGATAACAAGTTAATTATTCTTCTCAATTTTCAGGTTCACGTATTATTCCAGAGTAATTTCGATTAAGTGCATTCTGATGATAAACCGATAAAACCTGCTTGTTTTAATTATTTTGTTATTAGTGGTCTAATAGAGAAGTACTTGGTACTACAATTGAATTATTTAATTAATTGAGCTGAATAACTGTATAACTTTTAATTGTCTTTTTGAATTAATTTTGTTATTGTATCTTTTTGTTGCGAAGCCTAAGCCAAAATAAGTTTCATATTACAACTTGGGGATTTTCTGACTTGCACCCCTTACCCCCTCTCTACTCTACGACATTTGAACTAGGGCTAAATTTGCACGCTTTCGTTCAAGCCTACGTCATCTATATCTTAAAAGATTCTTAATTTAGCTTCTCTCATCCAGGTTTTAGAAACACATCTTTCAAGGTAAGAAAAATGAAACCAAAATAACACTCAGACTACGAAAAGATAAGAGGTGAAAGCATACTAAAGTATTTTGGAAAATCCCAGAATATTTGTCTTTTCATTGTTAGGTAACTTTACTGTGTTCCAATTAACTGCTTCATAAATTCTCTTTTTAAGTCGATTTAACGGTTTAATAGACGTTAAACAGGACCGTTATAACATGGCTATTATTCCCTTGTTTTAGATTCATGATATTTCCTAGAAATTTCAATACGTTCCGCAAATTTAAAATCTCAATCACAAAATGGACGAGCATTTTTTAACTAAAACAGGGATATATAAATATGGGGAGAATTAAAATAAACGTCAAGTAAGAAAAATTATAAAATCTTTTTCAAAAAAACGTTTCTGAAGAAGTTTTAATTTCAGAATTAATCTAGAATGTGATAGAATGCACAGAACTCTCTTAGATTGTTGTTGATCTGTGAATATAGGCTCAAGTTTAAATGAGGAAGAAATTATTTTCTAACGGCCATAGAAATACCAATAAATACCGCGCATCCCTCGTATTTTAATTAATTATACCGGTGAAAATAGTTCCACGACCCGCAAATCATAAAATACCCAATAAAGGACGCAAATGAGGCGATGATTGGAATAGTTCCGGCAATATCGGCACGCGAAGTACTTTCTATACAGAAAATTTCGCAACTAATCCTGCCTACACTTTTATGTTTAAACATTCTATTTGCATACAATTTGCCAATAAAAGTTGAAATTTCAGGGAAATGGCCCCGGCATAATACATAATATCTTCATCTGGCAATTAGCCGCAGATTTGTCACAATGGCAGTGATTGGCCGGCCGTTTAAAGAATAACAAATAATATTATTTAAAACATGCACTTTCTTTTAAAACCTGTTGAGATCGCGGTGTTTTATACACCCACAACATCAGAAATTGCAGTTCCTACAATTTCGTAACGAATCGAAGAGGAAACACGTATTTAACGTATCTTATAGAAGTTTAAGAGGTTCGCACATTTTTAAAGTGAAAACTTCTTTAGACACTTTCAGCACACATTTTCCTGGTTAGAGAATATGACTGAGCCATCACCTTCGGATATGTGACGCTCATTCGGGTAAAGACAGCGTCGACTTCAGCCAAGCGAGGCAGAGTAGCAGTCAGCGGAGCGATTCTAGTTATCATAAACCTATTATTCCATTCTTATTTTTCTTAAAATGGAAATTTGAGATTTGGCACGTTTTTACTCAATACATTTTGAAGTGAATATTTCTTTGGCTGCATGAGAGTGATTTTTCAAGGCCGCGTCACGACACGTTTTGAAATATTCGTCTCGAATCGGTAAAGACTTATTTTGTTCGAATGAAACATATAATAAGATTCGAAATAAACTGATATACATAGAAATCCATTGACCAATGACTCCGATCTCGTAAGTATGTCACCACGTAAAATTTGCGATTCATAACAGCCGCTAATAAAAATTATATAACAATTTCCAATATAAAATTATCAAATTAGCATGGCCAAATTACGACGCCGACGTGATTGTTTACACCTAAAATGGTTTCGCTTGGAGCGGTTCCGTTTTCACCGCTTGGTTTTTTTCTTCGTTGCATTAATATGATGTAAGTGAATTAGGTAATAACATATAAATAAATAGTCATGTACCTACGACTATATAATATTTTATAGCTCTTATTATAGCAACGATTCTTAACTTACTGTTGCCATTAATTATTTATATAGGTATAGTAAAGGCAATGTTAAAACAAGATATGCTCTTCCTACGTCAAATTGGGTAGAGAACCTGCACTTAGGCCGCATATCGGAAACCACAACCTTCACGATATTTCAAATGACAACGGCCAACGATTGGCAGGACTAGCAGCGACCAATAATCTAATGGTTGTATCAACGATGTTCGAACACAAAAACATACACAAAGAGACGTGGGTCTCGAATGACCACAGAACACGAAACCAAATAGACCATGTGTTGGCCAACGCTAGGTATGCAAAAAATGTCATGGATGTGAGAAGCCGAAGGGGTGCAGATGCGGACTCCGACCAGTTCCTAGTACGGAAAAAAATGCGCCTGAGAATTAAGAGCACAAAAACGAAAGAACAGCAAGCCACAAGTACAGCAAAATGGAAAGTAAGCACACGTGAAAACGCTGAAATACGAACTAATTACCAAACCGAAATGGAAAACCAACTACGACAAAACACTCCTGAAATGGAAGACATAGAAACGACCTGGGGCACCCTCAAATCAACTATTTTGGCAGTCACAAAGAAAACACTGGAAAAAAAAGCAGTACAAAGAAGAAAGAATGGTATGATGCGGAATGCGAACAAATTGCAACACGTTTTTTTATGATTGAACTCAGTTTTTTTTCCCAATTAATTAAAAAAAATGAACCTAGCCCCGGAGAGTCGCGTTACAAAGCCCGGCCCATGTCGTGGGGTCGTTTGAGCGCCACCCGTTCTAGCCAGCTAAACGGAAAAAGCTCGGCAGGTGTTGTACCGAGTGGCTAGATTCGCTCATAAAATTAACCAGTTCTTAGGACTTAATTTCAAACTTTCAAGAAAATGAGAATAATTATGGCACTATAATCAACCAACTCAATCTATCAAGAAAACACAATATAAAAATTTAATGGACACTATATTTGCCACTAAATCCTTTTTTTTTGCAAACACAGCAACAATCTATCTGGAGAAAATGGTTATAGTAAAATGTGGTTGAGTAGACAAAAGAATGTTAAATGACTTAAAGTAATTAATAAAATAAACAGAGTACAATATGAAGATTGTACGTACACATACCAATTCAGTTGGAAAACCTCGGTTCTATATGCCTTATCACTAAATGCACTAAACACTACTTATCAAAGTGATCACTTGACGCAGACTAAGCTTCTTACAACTAGGTATGCGTGCGCTAATAGCTGCACTGATGGTGATAATATGCCGCAATGAGCGGACACAATGATTAGATCAAAAAAACTTGAGAAGTTAATAAAAGCACCAGATCAGATTAAAACTATGGTTAGCTTGATTCATATGATAAAAAGATAAAATTCAGCGCGGTTATATCTGCCGACTAATTAATGAAAAGAATGAAGTTATCCAGCCAGCGCTTAACTTTTAAAATGCGAAAACAACTCAAAGCAATTAGATTAACTGGTCCGATAAACCAGTGAATAAATGTAAATTAAATTGATTAAAATCAATGAGCTACCTCAATTCAATGTTTGATTTATATCAATAAAAGCAAACGAAGAGTAAACATAAGACACAAAACTTATACCCAAATCCCGTCGTCGAACTCTGTCGATGGCCTCTAGTTTGGGAACCACAAGTTAAGGCCCTTCGTCAGCCTTCCAGGAAAAAAAAGTTGTGGACCTGCTTCCGGCCTTTCAGAGAAAAAGTTGCAGCAGAAGAAATTGGTTCATCAAGTAAACTACTGGCCCAGCAGAAGAAATTGGTTCATCAAGTAAACTTCTGGCCCAGCAGAAGAACCCTGAAATAATCCAGTACGCATTAAATGAAGCCCCCTTACTTTAATAAAAATCATAGACCCCCTCCCTCTTTGCATAAATACATCTTTTTTTATAAAACAAATTTTCCCAGACAAAAACAAAAAAAACCCATGGACTTGCAGTGCAATAAAGCAAATAAAAGAGATATTAAGGTTCAGGTAACTTGAATATAAAAAGATAGGTATGAATCACCCCTAAAAGAATATATAAACTTCCCCATATGATCAAAATTAAAGTTGCATTAAAATAAAAATTCGGATCAGATAAAATGGAGTAGATAAAATAACACATGGGAAAAGCAAATGGCGTTATGTGCACAAAGAAAATAAAAGGTAGATAAGCAATCAATTTCATTAATTTAGGCAAAAATGGTAGCGATATTTACCTCAGACTCGGACTTGAGGGTGTATTAGAAGAGATTCGACGGTCTCGGTCTTATGGGACGAACGTGGAAGCCGCTATAAATAATGGAAACAAAAAAAATTTAGCAACATGGCGGTCAAGTGCTTCATAGGCCATAGAAAAAGGAATCCAGAGAAAATGCTTACCTAGTACAGCTTGTAGAGCCCGAATAATCGGTCGTGTTAAAACACAAACAGAAACGCACGATAAATCCCTTATCAAAAGGGTTGTATTATATCACAATACTTAAAACGTGCAGTTTCTCGCTATACTGGCAAACGTTCCCCAGGCGAGCAAACTAGAAAAGACCTCTCCAACGTTCCGTCTTCCGTCAATTTGCCTTAAATTAAATATTTCGACACAAGTAGTAATGGGCTGAAAACTTGACGAGTGATTCGATACAAGGAATAATTCTAAGAAAATAAACGCCTTAATTCTCGCTTATTATGATGATAAATGACGGCGGAAACCACGAATAGTGAGCTAAAATCACAGTCTTCCAGAAAAGCTAGGAAATGCTCTAACAGGAATGATAAACCTTCAAAAATCTAAATCGAGAATGAAAAACGCGCGATAGGTAGCCCATTCCTATTATTTGGCATGAACCACACAAAAACTAGTCGGCCGTACCAAACGAGAAATATATTTAAAGCAGAGGTCCAAAACGATCTCCGGAACATCAACCTAGGGTTCTCAAAAGGTAATAGAATATTCAAACTGAAATTAAATTATGGTTCAATAAGTCAAATGCAGCGTATTTGCAGGCTAACAGAATTCTTTAGAAATGTAAATCGACTCGCTGGCTGTTTACGATAATATAATGCAAATGAAGCCAAGTTAACTTAATAATAAGGTACATACATCGCTCTAGCTTATCAACTAAAATAAATAGTCACAACGGATTAAGAATACAAATATATAGCTAACCTATACTTAAAATATAGTTAATTTTACATTGAGAAAAGATGCAATTTCAAGCGAATTATTAAATTCAGAATTAATAAACCGATGAGTGCAAAATACAGCATAATTTTTTCCCTAAATGCGGCATATAAATGAAATTTTAAAATTGGTAAAATCGAACTGTTACAAAATCCAAAATTCAAAAGCCAGATTGCGCATGTTACAAGACAATAATTACGCCAATATAGAGGAATTTAAAACATGCAGAGAGAAGGCAAGGAAACTTATAGGGAACAAGAAAAGAGCGGCCCAGAATAAAGTACTACAGCAATTACAGGAGGATGCCAAAAGCAATAATAGTAGGAGATTCTTTCAAGAAATATCACAGATAAAAAAAGGGTATAAACCCACAACAAGCAGTATCCTAAAAAGTGATGGGGACGATCTAAAACATGGATTGAGTATTTCAACAACCTTCTTAATGCAGATAACGGCATAACTGCAATGACCACAACATACCAGACAGCGGAAATAGACGTAGAGGAGCCAATCTTCCAAGAAATAATAGTGGCAATCAACAAACTCAAAAATAACAAAGCCCCTGGTTGCGACACAATACCAGCAGAATGCCTAAAATATGGAGGAATACAACGCCACAAAGAACTGCATAAACTAGTACTAGCCATATGGAAATGGGAAGCTTTGCCAGACGAATGGAACGAATGTATCAACAACAGGGGAATATCTCTACTGAACACAGCAATCACAGCATACACGGTACTCTCCAATGTGCTTAGTGTTTCGGTCTCGACGAGACTAGTCTCGGTCTCGTCTCTTCTCGTCTAGAAATTCGAGACCGATACCGAGACGAGACTAGGAATTATAACTCGAGACCGAGACCGAGACTTCAAAGTTCGAAGCCGAGAGTCTCGTCACGTCAGTCTCGATAGTCTCGTGTGTCGAGTATTGAAATAAAAATAATTTATAAGTAGGATAGTACCATTTTATAATAAAAGATTATAAAATGATAGTACGAAAAGTTTTTTTTTTTAAATTATAGCATTTTATAATAAAAGCATTTTATAAATTATAAAATGTTTTAGGTAACGTACAAAAAATAAAAAAATATTTAAATACACGAAAATCAAAGAAATCTCGGAAAGTATGTACGTATCTAAAGTACAATTTACTAGTTGCCTACCTATATTTATGAGTAACACAAAAAAATATTTTCAAAACAGGTCTAAATTATACGTCAGGTACAAAAATAAAAAATATATAAGAATATGGAAGCACGAAATAATATTATTTCGAATTTTGAGGAATACAGGTATCTACGAGTGTACATCGGGAATATCCTTCAGATCACGATATGTCTGAAAAAAAATGTCAGCATCAGTTTAAGAAAGACAAATGAGCCTTTTAGATCAAATGTGAACGATTTTTTTAATTGCAAGTTAGAACACTCCAAAACTTATAGCTTCTCAAAAATCGTAATTTCGTGGGACTCACTTCAATTATCGATCAGTTTGCTCCAGTAGTTCGAGAAGAAGAAGCAAAACAGGTTACTATTCATTATTTCTTGAACACTCCCATCATATGGTATCTTAACTACCTCAGAATGTCCCCTGGCGAATTATGAACACAATCCTTTATAATATAATTTTCCTTCGTCATTTTGTCAAGAATTTTAAAATTAGGATTTTTGTCCTCACTTAATTTTTTACTTTTTATTCTTATTAGGAGTTGGAGACATATTATGCAACACGTTTTTCCTATTGAAGTTAAAAGTAAAGATTTTATTTAAGAAAAGAAACCTAGCACCGGAGCCGGAGAGTCGTGTTACAATGCCCGGCTCCGGCAGTGGAGTCGTAGAGCGCCACCAGTTTTTCCCGACTAAACTGAAAAAGTTCCGCTGGTGTTGCTAGTCACGCTTATCAAACAAAGAAACTCAATCCTTAACTTAATAAAGAAAACACAATCTAAAGTTTAAGGAACAATCTATTTGCTAAGTTTTTTTTTCAAACACAGCAAACAGCAACAATCCTACAGTATAATTTGCAATTTAAAGACAAAGGAATGTCAAATGACTATTAAAGTAATTGATAAATAAAGTACAATATGGAGATTGTACGAAGACCAATTCTGTTGTTAACTCGGTACTGTATGCCTTACAACTAAATGTTCTAAACACCAATCCGAAGTGATCACTTTGATCTTTGATTTTACCTAATCTTATTACATATATGTATAAGTGCGCTAGTAGCTGCACCAATTGTAAATGTAGCAATAAGTAGGTAGTGATAAACGGCCACAATAATTATATCATTTGACCCGATGAATGAATAAAAAGAATAAAATTATTGAAAACTATCTTTAACGCCCGACTGTCAATGCTTGATTTATATTAAAAGGAAAATTAAGAGCGATTATATCAATCGGTCAGAAAAATAAATGAACAAATAAAATTAATCTATCTTAAAGCTCGGCCCAAAAGACTAGATTTATATTTAAATATTAAAAGAACTGATTATCAATTGCCAGAAAAATAAATGAATAAATGAGGTTTTGATGGCTCTTTCAAGTCCCAATCTATAGTGCTAATAAGTAATTAAACACAAAAAAAAAGAAAATAATACTGCTTCTGTACGATACCCCATTAGATCCAAATCATCAAGCTCAGTTGTGGAGGCAGGAAGTACTTCTGGTGGAGGCGCCGGGCACCTGTAATAAATCCCAAGTACTGCTACTCGATGGCCCCGAGGGTAAAACTAGCAGAGAACTTGTAGCCCGGTGATAAAATTGCAGCGGGGTAGCCCGGTGGTGGTAGGATTGGCCCAGAGATAAGACTGGCCCGGGGATAGGACTGGCCCGGAGATAGGACCCTCGCTCGTGTGTGAGGGTTGCCGGAGATTCGACGGTCTCGGTCTTGTAAATGAGCTCGAAAAGCCTTTAGTGCAGTAGTTCAATCCCGATAAATCGTGTCAAAACACAAACAGAAACCAACACAATATCCCCAAAGAAGGGTAGTATAAAATTACAATACTAAATGTTGAGTCACTAAGACTGCACTAAAGCAAACCTTCCTTTCGCCTCGAAGGGTATTTCTAGAAGAACTCTCTATTCGTTTCCGTCAATTTGCCTTTCCACTATCACGAGATTAGAAAAAAAGAACGTCGAATCAAGAAGAAGTGATGAGCCGAAAAATGCCAAGTGATTCGATACGAGGAACAATTCTAAGATAATAAACGACTTAATTCTCGTTTATTATGGTAGTAAAACGACGGCGGGAGCCACAATTAATGAGCTGAAATTCAATGGTTCAAGAAATACTAGAGAATATTCCCCAACAAAACGATAAACTTTTAAAAATCTAAATCGACAGCAGCAATTATGGGAAATAGTCCATTCCTACTACCCAATGCTGCCAACAGTACCAACCGAATATTGCTAGGATTACAGCAGGCCACGTGGAAAGATAAATATAAATATCTGAAACCAGCCGGAGGCAGAGGTCCCAAAAGTTATATCAAAAGTTCTCAAAAGTTATGAAATATTTAAACCGAAAATAAAATATGAATTTCACGGATCTAATGAAGCCTAAAAGCAGGTTTTATTAACACAATCCTTAAAAATATAAAACGGTTTGCTGGCCGTTCTACGGTAATGTAATATAAATTAAACAAAGTTATACTAATAACATAATATCCTATTTTAGTGATTTGATCAAACCTAAGCGATCTGTGGTTCGCTTATCAACTAAAATAAATATAGTCACAGAGTGTTATAAAAGCTAATACAAATATATCGTTAACCTATATTTGGAATAAAATTAATTTACATTAATAAATGCTGCAATCTTAAGCTTATTGTCAGCAAATCGAACCATTAAATTTAGAATTAATTAACCGAAGAATATTGACCTCTTTTGAATAATTCTCACCGCAAAATACAGCATTTTTTTTGCTAAATGCAGCATATAAAATGGAATTTAAAAATATTTTACACCGGTCAAATCGGAATGTTACACATAAATGAAAGGAAGCTAGGTTAGTTTTTATAATATATTAAAATATAAACGTGTTTTTAACATAAAAATACATCACTAAAATCTAGAAGCATGAAATAATATTATTTCGAAATTTGGGAAATACAGGTATCTACGAGTGTACATCGGGAATATCCTTCAGGTCACGGTATGTCTGAAAAAAATGTCAGCATCAGTTTAATAAAGACAAATTAGCCACTTAGAGCAAATGTCAATGATTTTTTATTGCAAGTTAGGACACTCCAAAATTTATAGCTTCTCAAAAATCGTAATTTCATGGTACTCACTTCAATTTTCGATCAGTTTGCTCCATTAGTTCGAGGAGTAGAAGCAAAAGAGGTCATTATTATTTATTTCTTGAATCCTTCCATCATACGGTATTTTAACTACCTCACAATTTCCCCTGGCGAATTTTGAACACAATCCTTTATAATATAACTTTCCTTCGCCATTTTGTCAAGAATTTTAAAATTAAGATTTTGTACCTCATTTAATTTTTTTACTTTGTATTCTAATTAGGAGTTGGAGACATAAATGAAAGGAAGCTAGGATTGTTTTTATAATATATTAAAAATATAAGCGTGTTGTTAACATAAAAATATTTCACTATCAATCTAGAAGCACGAAATAATATTATTTCGAAATTTGAGGAATACAGGTATCTACGAGTGTACATCGAGAATATTCTTCAGGTCACGGGATGTCTGAAAAAAAATGTCAGCATTAGTTTAATAAAGACAAATTAGCCTCTTAGAGCAAATGTCAATGATTTTTTTTATTGCAAGTTAGGACACTCCAAAACTTATAGCTTCTCAAAAATCGTAATTTCGTGGGAATCGCTTCAATTTTGGATCAGTTTGCTCCAGTAGTTTGAGAAGAAGAAGCAGATTATTAAAATTATTTATCTGAAAAAACCCAAAAAATCTAATTATTATTCATTAACGTGGTAACGTCCCAAAATAGGTCGAATTTATAATACCGATACTTGGAAGGTTTTCAAAAAGAGATATTTTTTTTGAAGTGCACGAGACTCTCGGCGAGACCAAGACCACAAATTGTCTAGTCTCCGCGAGACCGAGACGAGACTCGAGACTTTGCGAGACCGAGACCGATACTTCAATAGTCTCGTCTCGTCTCGGTGAGACCGAAGCACTAATTATAGATCTGGAACAGAGAAGAAGGATTTCAGCAAATAAACTCGTTGCAAAATTTATAGCACTGGAAAAGCACCCCTTAGTAAAAATACCGTTTGATATTCGAAGAAAGATGACTTTAATAGCAGTCATTGCTAATAAAAATAACGTTCCATATTTGGTCTCAGCTTTACGAAATTATCTCCCTTATGTAAGTAAGAAATACAAAAGTGAAAACTATCCATGTTATGAAATTAATTTTGATATTGTGAATAACCCTATAAAAATTATTAATTTACAAATAAAAAAGAATGACTGTAAGTATGATAAAAGAATTTTTTAATGCATCTCTTTGGGGTGTGCAATTAATTTTATTCCTAATCTTGATCTTTATAAAGAATTTCTTGCAATGAAATTCCCTGCTCCTATATCAATATAAGTATACAGTTTTATCCAAGCCAAATGAAGAGTCAATCAAACTGATCATGCCATTTCTTAATGTGAATAAAATCCAACTATGAACTGTGATGCTCAGCTTAAATAATATTGATTTTTTTTTTTACCTTTAGCTTCCCAATTTTCCCATTGTCTGTGAATGTGATGTCTTACCCGATGTACCTGTGTTGTGTTTGTCTATATTAACAAGGCTTTAATAATTGCTACAGTGAACATACCAATACCAATCACAGCACTTTTAGACAGAGCTATATAAAACCCAGCCAAGCCACAAGTGGAAGCAAGAATCAAGTCGGTAGCTCCGATATGGTCCAGAGCCAGTCAACATCGAGGTCACCTCCATAGTGTGCTGGCAATTGCCTCACAGCAGTGCCATAAACCAAGCAAATCAACTCAACAACTGGGAGGGAGCGCAACGTTGTCAATTCTTGGCAACGTTGGTTGGCCAAACCTATAGAATTATCCATGTCTTTAAGTTTCAGCAAATTGTTCCCAACTGCTCTGGTGGGTTCAGTAGTCAGAGTCAGATGCACATACCACATCCGTCAGTGGCAAGATTTTTTTTCAAGGTTATGCTTGTTTCTTTTTTTAAATTGGGGTTAGTTTGGGTTAGTTGCGCCCCGGAGCGAGCGGAGGGCCATAAGTGAAGTTAATAATACTCTTTTAAATTAAAAGTGTTGGGAACTGAGAATTGACACCGTTGCCCTCCTCTGATTTATATTTTGTGGCCGTGGCTGTTTAAAGTTAAGTGTATATCCCGAGTTTATATTTAGAAATTTATTCTTATTGTCATATATGTCTCCAAAATATACAACTTATTTCTAATTCTAATATGTCAGTTTTTCGTCATATAAGCAGTCAATGTAGAACCGAAAAATGACCATAGTCTCACTAAACGCCTTTGCTTAAATAGTAAATCTTGCTATAAAACTTGTCGTTTCTTACTAACGATGAATACACGTATCCCTCGTAATTATTGAAATATAGACTGATTTAATTTGCCGAAAATTAATGAGACTTGAAAAGATGTAGATGTTGCTTCTAATTGATTAATTGATAATGATTGAATAATATTAATACACAGGTGCGCCAATATTATCTAACGCTAAGATTGACCGAGTTAAATTATTTAAAAATTTGAGATTTATTTTACACTTTATTAATTACGGGATTGCCTAGTGTTATGACATACTAACAACAAACTTCCGTTTCGTGGAAGTCTATAATCGGGACGATTAGCTGAGGCAACAGTTTTTTTGTGATCTTGCCTAGGCGTTCGATTGTGCCAATCACAAGTTCAAACTATTCCATTGCACCAATGATAGTTTAGTATTTTATATGCTGCCGATTCAATATACCTAAACAGTTTTGTCAATTGAATAACGTTCTGCAGCGTAAATACATGCATTTGTTTTCCAATAATAATAGTGATATTAAAAAATAAAATAATGTTGGATTTTTTTGAAACATTAAAGAATAATAGCAACCTTACGAAATGTGACAGGAATAAAGCCCGTAAGAAATGTAAATAGGAAACAAAAAGAGAGAAGGCAAAATATGCAATCGATATAAGGACTAGAGACGCGAACCCCAAATGTCTTAAAGCAACCAATTTCAACCTGCAAAATGAATAATCATTATTAAAGGTAATACGTCAGAGACGAAGCTATTTACAGAAACAAAATCTGTCAATTTAAAAGCTTAGGCAAGCGGAGAAAAAGTACTTCTCAAATGAACCCAAAGGAGTAGTGCCTATAAAGGAAGATCAAAAGCAAAGCATTGTAAAACTCTTACATAAGCGCTATGGGACCGACTTAGCCCTAGACGATTTGAGTGGGCTGCTGTGGCGAGGCAACACTTAAAACTGCAGTCGGGGGAGGATGTCCGCAAGTAGGAGTATTATTCTCACTACTGTGGGCCATTCTAGTGGATGGTCTAATCGAAAAACTTCGGGCGGAAGGCTTTCACTGTCAGGGCTACGCAGATGACTTGACGATTGTGGTGCGAGGAAAGTTCAGGGGTACCATATCGGAAAGAAGCCAATGATCAGGAGGAAGGTGAGCCACAAGACAGTCGTTATTTACTCCGATAGCCAAGCAGCAATCAAAGCAGTATCTTCCAATATAGTAACATCAAAGTTAGTATTGGACTTGAACGAAATGGGAATGCTTAATAGAAAAGTGACCTTGGCGTGGGGGCAAGGATACAAAGGCCATGGAGGCAACGAGATGGAAGACGAATTAGCCCGAGAAGGCTCGTCCGAGCCACTAACAGGACCAGAAATATTTTGCGGAGTCGCAAGGCCCACGGATCCAACACTCAGCCTCGGAACACAGCCCAAACGATGACGAACCCGGCGAGAAACAGGAAAACGAATATGGAACACAAGGTAACCAAAAAACAACAATGGAGGCAAAATACAATAAGGACAACCTCCTGGAACATTATGTCCTGGAGCACGAAAGACAACGAAATATTATTAGAAATGGAAAACCACAAAATAGACATATGTGCCCTATCTGAAGCAAAGCGTAAAGGTAAAGGAACCATTAAGTTACCAAAGTACATCCTAATATACAGCGGAGTTGCTAAGCACAAAAGAGCAGTAACAGGAGTGGGTATATTGATATCCGAAAAATATGAAAAATCCATCCAGGATATTCAATACATAAACGAAAGAATCCTGATAGCATCATTGGAAACAGAAAAGGGAAAACTCCACATAATTAGTGTATATGCACCAGATATTAACAAAAGCAAAGAAGAAAAAGACTTATTCTATGAAACTCTAGAGGAAGAAGTAAGGAAGACGCCAGTAACAGAGAAACTCCTTATAATGGGCGACCTAAACGCCAGAATTGAGAACAACATAATACCCGGAGTAAAACATCGATTTAACGAAGACCATCTTAACGAAAATGGTGAAGCATCTTCTGCACCCGCCAAAATATGAGAATAAACAACAGCTTCTTCAGACATAAACCGCAATACAAAATCACCTGGCAAAATTCTCGAGGACAGAGCTCCACAATAGACTATATCATATCAAATACAGCCATACACCCAACTCAAGTATTAGACACTAGAAGTCTAACTTCCGCCAACATAGGCTCTGACCATTTCCTAGTCCTGTGCAAGCTCCGAATAAGGATACAAAGAAAAAGAACTCCTCCAAACATCGACAAGGAAAAATTCAATATAGAATCTATCAGAGACCCGACCACTAAAGAACTCTACAAAACCCGCCTATCTCAAAAAATTGAAATTAACCACATCACAGAGCAAGATGACGTAGAAAAGTGTTGGAATAAAGTAAAGACAAATATCTCAAATGCAGCCACTGAGGCTATAGACAAAAGAAAAATCTCTACAAATAAAACCTTCCAAAACAAACAATGGTATACCACAGAAGTAAAAGCACTAGCAAAAGAAAAACAGATTGCCCACTTAGCATTCAGAAGCTATAGAATACCTGGAGTACGGAAACCCGCATTTATGTGCTTTATCGACCTCACCAAAGCCTTCGATCGAGTAAAACTGATCGATGTTATCAACATTTTAAGGAGGAAACATATACCTGAAGCTATTATAGGAACTATCAAACAGTTAAACCTCAACACTTCGACTCACATCTTAATGAACCAAAAACTGACAGAGGAAATTCCAATGCCATCGGGAATTAGACAAGGAGATTCAATTCAATTCAAAATTTATTCAAGTTATTGATACAGTAAATATTATTCCTCTCGTCAACAGGCAAAAAATATTCCTAAAATCTAACACAAAATTAATAAATGAAATTACAGAGTTTTGCACAGTAACCATAAATTAAACATTCAAGTCACCTTCTTATAAAAATTCACTAACACTATAAAAGGCTTTGTTCAACAGATACAGTTTTATTTTATTTCTAAACCTAGTCCAATGGTAAGATCTTAATGTAATTTGGTACCCTATTATACAACACTGGGGCATAATAGTTAATGGAGAACCGGGTTCTATTTAATCTAAGATACTCAATTCGAACGCTATCTCCCTGCCTAGTATAATAATCGTGATATTCGTTGTTTCTAGCATATCGATTAGGATTAGTGTGAGCATGGAGAATACATTCAAATATATACCTGCATGGTACGGTTAAAATTCTGATACGTACCGCCCTCCGCTGCAGAGCAAAGACACGTGCCGAATGAACAGAGTGTCCCCATGTCAAAATAGCATAAGTGGCCACCGACTGGAAAATCCCATGGAACGCCTGAACCAACACTGGCGGCGGGAGAACCTTCATTAGATTCCTCAGTAGGAATATGTGTCTGGACAACCTGGTAGCCACTGCGTCAACATGCCTCTCAAACGTTAAGCTTGAGTCAAGATGTACCCCCAGAAATTTTACCTCGGCAGGATTTTCATCCGGAATTGCCCTTAAACCAAAGACCATGTTCACCGTTTTGCTATTATTCAGGGCCAGGCGATTCGCCTCAAACCATCCACCAAGACTCCCCACCACTGTGCTAATCGGGCCCAGCAGACCCCGCAAGTTTCCACCATCCATTGCCACTGTTGAGTCATCGGCAAATAACCAAAGATTTGCACCTGGGCAATCCCTAGGGATATCATTGATATAAATTAGGAATAGGAGAGGACCCAATATTGATCCTTGTGGCACTCCATGGTTTATTGGTGCATAGGAGGATAGATGGTCATTGTACAAAGTCTGCTGCCCTCGACCAGCCAGATAGCTGCGCAAAAGCTCAACGCTGATCTGATCAAGACCATAGTACGCCACCTTATCCAACAAAATTGGATGAGACACACAGTCAAAGGTCTTAGAGAGGTCGCAAAATGTCGCAGTGACATAATGTTCCCCCTCAAAAGGCAGCATATCCAACACAGCCCGGGTAGTGGAACGACCTGCCCTGAAACCAAACTGACAGTCGGTAAAGAAGCCATTTCCCTCGAAATACCGACACAGCTGTTTCTTCAGTATGTGCTCAAATACTTTTGAGAAAACAGGGACCAGTGATATGGGTCGATAGTTGTTGGGATCATCCCTTGCTCCCTTTTTGTAGACAGGTATGACTTTAGACAGCTTCAGACAACAAGGAAAGACACCAGATCTTATGCTGGAATTTATCAACTGAGTAAGGGGTGATATCAGCTGATCTTTGAGTTGTTTCACCATAGTAGCACTCATACCATAAACATTCTTACTGGGTTTGTTTTTAAGAGCATTAATGGCATCTCTCACCTGTATTGGACTTACCTCCTTAAAAGAAAAATCCAAACCATTCTCTAAGCCCTCAGCTATTTAACATCATAATGAATGAGATAATTAGTCACGTCAAAAACTCAGGCAGAGGGTACAGACTCACAACTGGCGAAATAAAAATCATCTGCTATGCCGACGACGCTGTGATCATAGCTGAAAGCGAGGATGACCTTCAAAGACTCTTGCACGCATTCTATGTCAAGGCTACAACATGCAAAATATCCACTACTAAAACAAAAACACTCGTAATCGCTAAAGAACCCGTCAGATGTAAACTCGCACTCGATAATAATTTAGTGGAGCAGGTAATGGAGTTTAACTACCTAGGAGTGCAAATAACCTCCAGTCAAAACAGAGACAATGAAGTAAGGGCCCAAGCGAACAAGGCTAGCAGGATAGAAGGTGCTCTACGAGACGTAGTATGGAACAACAAACACATGGGGAAACAGGCTAAAACTAAGATCTAAAAAACTTGCGTACGACCCGTACTGACATACGCTACAGAAACACGAGCAGACACCAGCCGAACCAAAAATATCCTGCGAACAACTGAAATGAAAATACTGAGGAATATAGCAGGATACACCCTAAGAGACAGGAAAAGCAACACTGACATAAGAAACGAATACGAGATAGAGGACATAGTCAGATGGGGACGGAAGCGTCGTAGAGCCTGGAATGACCACGTCACTAGAATGAATATGGACAGGGTAGCAAAAATTGCTAGAGACGGGTTGCCACAGACACGCCGACCACTGGGCAGACCTCCCAAAAGATGGAAAGACTCCTGGACATCCATATCCCAAGAAAATTAAGTTGGAAAATACAAGCCTAAGGCTTAAAATAAGAGGAAGAAGAAGAAGAGAAAGGCCCATAGCCAAGACATCCATTCAAAAAGGGATAGAAGAAGTGTCCCAGAGGTGGTGGTTTAACCTACCGGGACATAGACATGCCAAAGATTTCATCAGGAAAGCTTCGGCAAAATTAACAGCAGACTTGTTAAGTTATAATCGGAAGTCAATAAGAATCATAGTGGGACTATTAACAGGACACTGCCGACTAAGGAGATATATGAGTCTGATGGGCCTGGCGGATGAAACCCTGTGTAGGTTCTGCCAGCAAGGGGAGGAGTCGGCAAAATACATTCTCTGCCACTGTGAAGAACTTTCGAGGTTGCGCTTCGAAACTCGGGGACAACCAAGTCAAAAGCGTTAAGCTACACCATGGAGCCACTGGCACTGTCGAGACTTTGGAGTCTGATCAAGAAGACACGGTTGGACACAATACTCTAAGTACAAGGAGGGTTGCAAAGGACCTTACAGGTCGCAGTGACATAAAGACGATGACGCCGCCTCCACACATATATCTATCTATCTATAGCACCGACTGGCAAAATTAAAATGCCTTGGCGTTTTTTAGGAACGCATTCAAAAATGTTCTCGATGGCGAAAAATAATATTAAGAAGAGACAGAAACAGTTGCGTTTGGCATATAAATGTTTTTTTATTGTTTTTATGAGAAATAAAGCTCATTTTCAGCATAAATTGTCATTTGTGTATACAAAAATAACAAATTTAGGTGCAAGGCCCGACATGTCTGTACTTTTATTAGATTTTTTAACGTTTGTGGGACTCTCCGATTTTCAAAATTGCTTTTTCAATATTAATATAATACTCAATCACTGAAAAAGTTGTGCCTTTGTTCGCTCACCTAAAGTCTCTATAAGTTTTTTTTCATTATATCCGATTCTGTTTATGTGGACTTGTCGGGTTTTGAATCTGGGCAATTGACATTAAAACAAAAGCATGATTTCTTCCGGATTTTTTTTTTTATTTTTTCACCCTATCATAAATGAAACATGACAATTCAAAAATTACTACGTCTTAATGTACCAAGTTTAACACGCACCCCCCTCCCCCCACATACAAAAGTAGCGATCGACGTGCCTAGCATTTTCTTACGAAAACCGAACTTTACTCAAGACGCTGAAACGGCCGTGGCAATAACCACCATTATGGACGCTTTCTTTCCATCAGCCTTGTTTCTTGGCCTTGTGGAATCAGTATTTCCGTATTTCATAAATAACTAACCAGAAGATTTAATTGGCAGTTCATTAACCGCATTTCGTTGTGCGAAATTACCGCTCCGCAGAGAAACTTTTGATAAACGCGCACACGATATGTTACATTTTTTATTGCATGTTCGTTAGGCCTACGGAATTATTTATAATCCGGAATAAAATATGCATAAGAAGAACACTAAATCACCGATATTATAAAATACTAATCTTAAATGGATTTGACCAACTCCTTTTTATATAAATCATGATTAGCGCGATCGCCTCTACCAGATCACATAGGTGAGTTTCCAGCTCAATTTTTGGCGTAGATTCTTGTCAAGTAATCGGCCTTTCTAAAAAAAGTAATACTTTTTGAGACTAAAAAACCTTAATTTTTTTGACCTAGAAATCAATGTTTTTACATTTTCCCTGAAAAGTCCATTTCCGACATTTAGGAATTCTGAGAGTTTTCTCTTAGAAATTCCCTATCGTACTTTCGTCCCAGTTTTTTCGATCCTCGCGACTTTTTGAGCGCTGGAACGACTCATAATTTTGGAAAATGGTTGATTTGCCGGAATAAGTCACAAACGGAAAATCTGATTTCCAAAAACAATTTACCATCGACGGCTCCCAAGTGTTGAATAAAAACAAAAATTAAATTGTAAGTTTAACACCAATCTGTCAGTTTTATAAGATCACACTTACGTGTTGACAATGCAATTGATTCAGCGAGTTCCACCCGGTATATAGCCAGAGATTGAGCTGACCATAAAACAAAAACCTTAACCAATTACTCTACTGACTGATCAATGATAAAAATAAAGTGTACTCACCGGGGAGCATAATTACACATCCTCACATACGACGGCACCAGGGTGCTGAAATCGGTTAGGGTTTGTAAGCGTTTGTAGCACTACAAAAGCTCACTGATTTGGGCACCTAATCGCGCCATGTCTTAACGGTGCAATCAATTTGCGGTAAGAGCTCTCGTAGTCTAGAGGTTTAGATGGCTGGGTCTCAAACCCCGTTGCTTTTTTTTTTAGGTTAAGTTGTTAAGTTTTTTTCTTGATTTGGGTATGTCTTGGGTTAGTTTGGGTTAGCACCTGGTTAGTTTCTTTTTCTTGAGCCCCCATAGTGAGCGAAGCGAGCGGAGGGCCATGCGAAAAGCGAAATATTATATAACAGCGTATTCCAGGTGCCCAAATCAGTGAGCTTTTGTACGCTTACAAAACCTAACCGATTTCAGCACCCTGGTGCCTATGATAGCCAGTTACGTAGGTGCCGAAATCAGTGAGCTTTTGTAGCGTAATTATTGTTTACAAGGGCTCATAGTTTTCAGCACCCTGGTGCCATCCTATATGAGGATGTGTAAATATGCCACCGGGGAACCTCTGTCCCCTTGCTTCATGCCAATAACCATCAACTTACACAAAACTATATTATTATATAATGTCAGACATATACCTTCTTTCTTCGACGACTAGCTGGTGTCATCTGAAATAGTTTGGGCTACCCCAGATGCTGCACTGCGGCTAAGCAGTAAGCATCTCAACACCCGGAAACTAAGATAACATATACCGAGATCTTGGAACGCAAGTGTGCCAATCGAGAAGACAAGTGACGGTCCTTCTAACTCACAAGACCAACTCGAAGGCATCCGCGCGAAAGGGCATCCTGGTCGATTGCTATACAATCGACCACAACCTGGTAATACCTTGCCAACCGGCAATAAACTCTGGTATATCATCTCCTGCCATGGACTTTAATAACAATATAAACTAGTATTCACCTGTCGACATGATTAAACACACAAAACAACCACCATAGGTAAACTGTGATCACTCTATATACAGGGTTCCTGATAGGTCAAAGTGTCAACCATAGATAAAACACTTAAAAAAAATGCTGGCACTCACTGTCTTCACTGCACTCCTTCGTTTTCGTTTTAGGTTGGATAGCATTTTAAGTAAGGTAATACAGGATGTTCATAAATATATGTTTATTAAATATTTTAACTAGCATTAGGATATTTTACAGTTTAAAATAGTAAAAGTTGTACTTTTATCAGAACCTACGGGAAAAACGTAACAATACGAAAGTGGCAATTTTAATGATTGAAAAGGGACTTTCCATCCAGGCTTTGAAGGGCTGTATCTGAACAATGAGTAAAATAATTTTAATTTTTCAAGAATCAACAAATATAAACATTCAACAATGTTTATCAACATCCATAACATAGAGAGTTAAATAGATATTATCAGAAAGGTGGAAATGTATGATAACCTGAGGCAATTTTTAGCAATAAATGAGCATAAAAAGGCGACCAGCAAAGCAGAAACAAGATCGTTTTATATCAAATTAAATTATACAACGTAATCAACTTGACACATAGGTAGCTTTTCTAAATTGGTCCGTCTGAATTCCATATAAGACTAATTAAATAATTTATATGATTTAATATACCAACCTGCTTATTTTATTGTACAACCGATACAGTTACGCTAAAATTATTATTCGTTCATTGAATACATTACGCATATGAATTTCATATTACGTGTATTTTTATTGTATGCTAATTTGACTACGTATATAATTAGAGCGATTTTTTTCTGTACCTATATATAAAATAATATATATATA